>OY829914.1:53602795-53817907 GCA_963691935.1 Nephrotoma guestfalica
AGTTGAATATGAATTGAACATGAACTGAATATGAATTGAATATGAAATTGAATATGAATTGATTATGAATTGAATATGAATTGAATATGAATTGAATATGAATTGAATATGAAATTGAATATGAATTGAATATGAATTGAATATGAATTGAATATGAATTGAATATGAATTGAATATGAATTGAATATGAATTGAATATGAATTGAATATGAATTGAATATGAATTGAATATGAATTGAATATGAATCAAATATGAATTGAGTATGAATTGAATATGAATTGAATATGAATTGTACGTGAATTGAATATGAATTGAATATGAATTGAATATGAATTGAATATGAATTGAATATGAATTGAATATGAATTGAATATGAATTGAATATGAATTGAATATGAATTGAATATGAATTGAATATGAATTGAATATGAATTGAATATGAATTGAATATGAATTGAATATGAATTGAATATGAATTGAATATGAATTGAATATGAATTGAATATGAATTGAATATGAATTGAATATGAATTGAATATGAATTGAATATGAATTGAATATGAATTGAATATGAATTGAATATGAATTGAATATGAATTGAATATGAATTGAATATGAATTGAATATGAATTGAATATGAATTGAATATGAATTGAATATGAATTGCACATGACATGAATGCGAATTGAATGTGAATCAAAAGAATTGAATATGAATTGAATATGAATTGAATATGAATTGAATATGAATTGAATATGGATTGAAAATGAATTGAATATGAATTGAAAATGAATTGAATATGAATTAAATATGAATTGAGTATGAATTGAATATGAATTGAATATGAGTTAAATAATTCATGAATATGAATTGAATATGAATTGAATATGAATTGAATATGAATTGAATATGAATTGAATAAGAATTGAATTTGAATTGAATATGAATTGAATATGAATTGAATATGAATTGAATATGAATTGAATATGAATTGAATATGAATTGAATATGAATTGAATATGAATTGAATATGAATTGAATATGAATTGAATATGAATTGAATATGAATTGAATATGAATTGAATATGAATTGAATATGAATTGAATTTGAATTGAATATGAATTGAATATGATTGAATATGAATTGAACGATGAATGATTGAATATGAATTGAATATGAATTGAATATGAATTGAATATGAATTGAATATGAATTGAATATGAATTGAATATGAATTGAATATGAATTGAAATATGAATTGAATATGAATTGAATATGAATTGAATATGAATTGAATATGAATTGAATATGAATTGAATATGAATTGAATATGAATTGAATATGAATTGAATATGAACTTGAATATGAAATCTGAATATGAATTGAATATGAATTGATATGAATTGATATGAATTGAATATGAATTGAATATGAATTGAATATGAATTGAATATGAATTGAATATGCCATGCATCTGCAATGCCATCATCAATTGCACATGCCAATCCACATCCAAGCCACATCCAAGTCCCATCCAACCCCACATCCAATCCAATACAGACATCCAATCCGCATCCAGATCCACATCCCATGCCACATCCAATTCCACATCTAATTCCACATGCCAATCCCCTGCCAATCCACATCCAATCCACATCCAATCCACAGCCAATCCACATGCCAATGCCACATCAATCCACATCCAATCCGACATCCAATCCAATCAATGACCTCATGCCAATCCACATCCTGAATGCCACTACCAATCCGACTATCCAATCCACATCCAATCCACATCCAATCCACATCCAATCCACATCCAAGCCCACATCCAAACCACATCAATCCACATCCAATCCACTATCAATCCACATCCAATTAACATCCAATCCACATCCAATCCACATCAATCAAATCCATTCAGCATCCAATGCCACATCCAATTGCCATATGAATTGAATATCGAATCTGACATCCAATTCGACATCCAATCCACATCCAATCCACATCCAATCACTATCAATCCACATCGAAGGCCAGCATCCATTCACATGCCAATCCACATCCAATCCACATCCAATCCACTATCCAATCCACATCCAAGCAATCAATCCACATCCAATCCACATCCAATCCCCATCCAATGCAACACCCCATCTACATCCAACCCACAACCATTCCAATCCAATCCACATCAAAAAATAAAACCAAACAAATCAACACCCCACCCCACCAACCCAAATTGAACCCCCCCCCTACGTGATGTAGACGTACGCCATCCTTACTTCAAGCAGCCGTGCTGTTTTATGTTTTATAATAGAATATATACTTATCACAAAAAAGGGCCCGTTAACCCATTCAAATAGACTCATGAATGAAACCCAAAATTATAATATGTGTACAACTAACGCCAAATTTACGTTAAACAATAAAAAGCACAAATATTGCAGAAAACGCAAAAAAGCACCATAAAATAAAATTAAAATTAAAATTAAAATTAGCACCGTTATATGATTTATAATGATTATTTATTTAGACATTTAAGTCCGATTGTTTATTTTAGGTTGTTCTTAAATACATTTTTAGGCATTTTCAAACATGTTAATACAAATTTCAATTTCTTTTGGCTCGGTTGGTATAGTGTTTTTACATTTTCAGACCTTTGTACAGTATATTCTTGTTTCTTGAGTTAGTTGCAAAAAATTGCAAGTGGAAGTTGGCTCGCTGTCTCATACCATAAGAATGAATATCACACGGATTAAGCAGAGGTCGGTGAAATTTAATTAAACCTCTTCGAATTTTAAATATTGTCATTATGAGTTCGAAATCAATGATATTATGGAAACTGAGTTGAGACATATTTTTAAAAGGTTCGGTTGTTGAACATCTTAGTGGCAGGCGGTGTATGTGTTTTAGGTTTTTTTTGTAGAATTGCGATCTCATCACAACGGAAACCAGCGCATCCACTCCACACTGGGTTTAAATATATTAATTGTTTGAAGCTAAAGGAATTGTAGATTAGTAACAGGGAACTTTGTGGCAAAATATGCTTCAGTTTTTTGATCGAGAATACAAAAGGTCGTATTTTAGCCTTAACCATATCGATATGGTCGCTCCTTTTCAATTGTTCATCTATCAGTAGATCCAGGTATTTAAATTGATCGTACGTTCTATCTGAATTCCTGCTTTTTTACATTTAATTAAAGTTTGTTTTCATTGAGCCGTCAAATACATCTGCATATCTTGAAAAAGATCTTTAAGATTTGTATTTTCATACTTTATAACAGCATCATTAGCATATAGCTGAAATGTGCCCTTAAAGTTTTGTCTGTATATGTCGTTAATGTTAATGTTAAAAAGGATCGGCTCAAGAATGGATACTTGCGGTACACCCCTTGCAAGACACATCATATCGCTTTCTGTTTGATTAACAACTATAACCTGAGGACGAACTTTAAGATATGACCAAAACCACGACAAATACATCTTCTCAAACTTCAGTCCCTGAAGTTTGACGAGCAATAAATCATGGTCTACCAAATCAAACGCTTTCCGTAAATCAAAAAATAAGCACGCTACAATCCGTTTCTTGTCAACATTTTGCGAAATGAAACTTGTTAACTTGACGTAAACCCGTAGCGCTCTCTTGCTAAAATGTTATTCGCCTTCAAAAATTGCATTAACCGGTTATTCACTATTCTTTCGAATACTTTGAGACTGAGCCTGAAATAGATATTGGTCTATAGTTGATTGGCTCTAGTGCAATCCCGCCATTAAATACCGGTACCACTCTTGCCATTTTTAGTTTTTCCGGAAACTTGCCTTCAAGCAACGAATTGTTAATCAAGCTAGTTAGCACTTTCTTTAATTTTTCTTGAAAAAATTTAAGGAACTTGCCTGATATGCCGTCTCGCCCCGTGTGAACTTCCTCTTCACTCACATTGGTTATATCAAATTTAAAATCTATATGATATTCTGGCATAATTACGACTACATTTGGCCACAGAAAATCGCATGCATGTATTAAACAAGCATTTAATGCATTGCATTGGCAACTTCCCGTGGGTCCTCGCTTACTGAGCCATTTAACTTTACTGAAATATGTTTTGCTTTAGTGGCACGTTTCTTATTATAAATGGCCAACTTTAATAGATCCCAAAATTGTTTGGAACTTTCATTACAATTTTCTAATCTAGCTTACAATCGAGGATTTTATTAGATTGAACTTAACTTTTAAATGTTCACACCAAGGGTATTTTACAGTTAATTTAAATAATTTTCCCTAGTTTTGATATCCCGGTATAAATCTAAGGCCATCCACGGTTGTTTCAGCCCCACACGTCGAGTGTCACGCTTATATTGCATGCAATCCTTTACGACATTCTCGAGCCCGCTTATCAGATCGTCCAGAGTTTCGACGGTTTCTATTTTTTGCCAAAAGCGACTTTTCGCAATTTAATATTTTAATATTTTTTACTTGTGCCTGTTTAGATTCTCGAGCTTGTACATCTAAGACTAATTAAATTGCACTGTGGTCAGAGAATGATACATCCTCCAATGCAAAACTGTGTACTAACCGAATTGATCAGTCAATGCATGATCTATAATAGTGGAAGTACTTTGTAGTTTCTTGTGGCAAATTTTGATGCTAATTTTTAGCATCAAAATGAATTGAGTATTATAAGGTGCTCAAGTCTTTGAAAGCTTTGTTGATTGAGATCGACTGATGATTTCAAAATATGTGATGTTTGTGGTGTTTAAGATGTTGGAGGCGTACCATCAACAGGAGCTTGTTTCTTTGAATCGGAGATCTTCTTAGGGCTGAAAGTTACTAGGGAGCTTGGTTGACAGCAGTTCTAGATAGTGGCGATCTTTTGAATTAACTGCCTTTTTTACCAGAGAAGTCAACACAGCGTGAATGGAAAGTATTATGACATCTGGAGCACTTAATCCCTTGGTGAATCTCACTAATTGTACTTTTGCAGGACACACATTTAATTTGGTCAGCCATTTATTGGAAGTATCCAGAATTTGCAGATGCTATAGTTGGCTCTCAACACAAATGTATTGTAATGTTGTACGAATGCTGATGTAATTTTTTTGTTTGAACTTTTATTTTAATTTATACTTTTCTTAGCTTTTTATGTAAATATTGTATTAAATCCGTTTATATAGGGTTTTACAATAAACAACCATTATTTTAAAATAAAAATAATAAAATTTTAATTTTTAATGCCAAACAATTGTTTTCCTGAACTGAATACTTTGACAGCGCGCCAAGTTTTTTATGAATTGAATATGAAATGAGTATGGATTGAATATGAATTGAATATGAATTGAATATGAATTGAATATAAATTGAATATAAATTGAATATGAATTGAATATGAATTGAATATGAATTGATATGAATTGAATATGAATTGAATATGAATTGAATATGAATTGAATTTGAATTGAATATGAACTGAATATGAATTGAATATGAATTGAATATGAATTGAATATGAATTGAATATGGATTGAATATGAATTGAATATGGATAAATATGAATTGAATATGAATTGAATATGAATTGAATATGAATTGAATATGAATTGAATATGGATTGAATATGAATTGAATATGAATTGAATATGAATTGAATATGAATTGAATATGGATTGAATATGAATTGAATATGAAAAGAATATGAATTGAATATGAATTGAATATGGATTGAATATGAATTGAATATGAATTGAATATGAATTGAATATGAATTGAATATGAATTGAATATGAAATGAATTGAATTTGAATTGAATATGAATTGAATATGAATTGAATATGAATTGAATATGAATTGAATATGAATTGAATATGAATTGAATATGAATTCGAATATGAATTGAATATGAATTGAATATGAAGGAATATGAATTGAATATGAATTGAATATGAATTGAATATGGATTGAATATGAACTGAACATGAATTGAATATGAATTGAATATGAATTGAATATGAATTGATATGGATTGAATATGAATTGAATATGGATTGAATATGAATTGAATATGAATTGAATATGATTGAATATGAATTGAATATGAATTGAATATGAATTGAATATGAATTGAATATGAATTGAATATGAATTGAATATGAATTGAATATGAATTGAATATGGATTGAATATGAATTGAATATGAATTGAATAAGAATTGAATATGAATTGAATATGAATTGAATATGGATTGAATATGAATTGAATATGAATTGAATATGAATTGAACATGAATTGAATATGAATTGAATATGAATTGAATATGGATTGAATATGAATTGAACATGAATTGATTATGAATTGAATATGAATTGAATATGAATTGAATATGAAAGGAATATAAATTGAATATGATAATGCTACATTTGTTTTGATTGAATTGATAATCGTTTATGTATTCGTATTCAATTTCTGATGAAAGGATTTTGGTTTTACTTCGCATGATTTGGAAACGCGATGGATGAGGTTGCCAAATATCACAATAATTAATTGAATATGTAATTCATATGCAAATTATATTCAATACATATTCAATTAATATTCAATTTATATTCACTACATATTCAATTCATATTTAATTCATATTCAACTCATATTCAATTCATATTCAATTCATATCCTATTCATATTCAATTCATATTCAGATCATACTCAATTCATATTAATCAACGAACCTACACGTATTACTAATAGCTCTGCTACGTGTATTGATAATGTTCTTTACCGACTCGACCAGAGACATTTTCAAAAGGTTACATATACGATATTGGATTTGCGAGTTTTAGACCACTGTCTTCTAAATGTTGAACTATCAGCCAGATTTGCTTTTAGTCCCCTAAAAAAAAATCGTGTACTTTCTCTTACAGTAAACTAACAAATTTACTTACATTTGAAGAATGGGCGCGGTTCTTAGTTGTAAAGATGCATCAGTAGCGTTTGACAATTACATAGAAATTTTCACTAACCATCTTAGTAGCTGCACCAGTCAAGTAATTAGATCAAAATCACGTAAATTGAATGTATTGATGTCCAACTATCTACTAAATCTCCTACGCAAACGAAATAAGTTTTGTCTATTAGTAAAAACACATCCTACTAATGCTAGATTACGAAATTACAGCTTGAAGTTGCGTGAGTTAGTACATCAAAATATAGATTTATCCAAAAAACAATATTACAAAAATCAATTTCGTCTTAATGGTAAAAGTGCTCGCAAGAACTGGAAAACCGTTAACGCAATTATAACCGGGTATCCAGAGTCAAATGATATTAAAGAAATAAATTCTCAGTCAGCATGCAATGTATCAGATCCGGCTACAATTACCAATGAATTTAATGTATAGTTTACGAGTGTAGGTTGAAATAACATCTCAACAGTTGATTTGAACCATTGACAAGGAACGGCTAATTAAGGACAGTAATAATACAGTAAACAGTTTTTATTTCTCGCCCATTACGCCCTGCGAATTATATTATGTGATAAATCCCTTGAAAGAAAAATTTTCTCCTGGAATAGATGGTATAACCAATAGTGTTATAAAGCCACTTGCCTGTTTTTAGTGGATGTCCTAGCCTTTATTTATTTAAGTGTGGAAACAGGAACCTTTTCGTTGTATCTGAAAAAAACTGTAGTTTTCCCAATTTTTAAAAAAGGCTTTAAAACTTGTATTAACAATTATCGTCCGATTTCACACCTGTCTGTATTATCGAAAATATTTGAAAAGGTTATGAAAAAAAGAATTTTAAATTTTTTAAATGCTAATAACTTACTCTCCGGATCGCAATACGGGTTCAGACAAAACAAGAGCACCGATAAGGCACTTTTATCTTTCCTGGATCGAATTACTGACCCTATGGATAATGGTCAAACTGCCTCAGCTTTGTTCATTGATATGACAAAGGCTTTTGATAGAGTTGATCATACCATCTTATTACAGAAATTGTCCTGCTGGGGATTCCGCGAGACGATTCAGAAGTGGTTTAGCTCGTACCAAAGTGGTCGAACACAATTTGTTAGAGTAAACGAACAGTTGTGTAATGAATAGGAAATTAAGATTGGGGTTCCGCAGGGTTCGGTGTTAGGACCATTGCTATTTTTAATCTACATTAATGGAATATTTTCACAGAATTTCAATGAGTCCCCTACTGTATTTGCTGACGATGTATCTTTTACATACTCCGGTCCCGATATTTCATACAATATTAATTGCATCGAGCAAGATTTAGTATCATTATCGATTTGGCTGAAAGCACATAACTTTCTGTTAAGTGATAAAACTAAATTCATGCATTTCAAACAAAGAAACTCGTCAGCTTGTTCTATTAACTATCATGAATTCGGCTGTAATCGTAATATTCCATGCGCCTCAACTGGTTGCATTCAGGTTAACCAAGTAAGTGAATTTTGATATTTGGGTATTATAATAGATGAAAAGCTGAACTGGAAGTCTCAAGTTGAAAGCATGAAATATAAACTTTTATTGGTTGCAAGGAAAATGTATCCGACTATATTAAACCCAGTTTATGTGCGTCAGAAGCATATTATTCGTATTATAGGTTTTAAATATACTCAAGACCCTTCTTGGCCTAAAATAAAATGCATATTAAATTAACATTTAATTCATATTCAATTCATATTCAATTCATATCCAATTCATATTCAGTTCATAATCAATTCAAATTCAATTCGTATTCAATTCATATTCAATTCATATTCAATTCATATTCAATTCATATTCAATTCATATTCAATTCATATTCAATTCATATTCAATTCATATTCAATTCATATTCAATTCATATCCAATTCATATTCAGTTCATAATCAATTCAAATTCAATTCGTATTCAATTCATATTCAATTCATATTCAATTCATATTCAATTCATATTCAATTCATATTCAATTCATATTCAATTCATATTCAATTCATATTCAATTCATATTCAATTCATATTCAATTCATATTCAATTCATATTCAATTCATATTCAATTCATATTCAATTCATATTCAATTCATATTCAATTCATATTCAATTCATATTCAATTCATATTCAATTCATATTCAATTCATATTCAATTCATATTCAATTCATATTCAATTCATATTCAATTCATATTCAATTCATATTCAATTCATATTCAATTCATATTCAATTCACGTACAATTCATATTCAATTCATATTCAATTCATACTCAATTCATATTTGATTCATATTCAATTCATATTCAATTCATATTCAATTCATATTCAATTCATATTCAATTCATATTCAATTCATATTCAATTCATATTCAATTCATATTCAATTCATATTCAATTCATATTCAATTCATATTCAATTCATATTCAATTCATATTCAATTCATATTCAATTCATATTCAATTCATATTCAATTCATATTCAATTCATATTCAATTCGTATTCAATTCATATTCAATTCATATTCAATTCATATTCAATTCATATTCAATTCATATTCAATTCATATTCAATTCATATTCAATTCATATTCAATTCATATTCAATTAATATTCAATTCATCTTCAATTCATCTTCAATTCATCTTCAATTCATATCCAATTCATATTCAATTCATATTCAATTCATATTCAATTCATATTCAATTCATATTCAATTCATATTCAATTCATATTCAATTCATATTCAATTCATATTCAATTCATATTCAATTCATATTCAATTCATATTCAATTCATATTCAATTCATATTCAATTCATATTCAATTAATATTCAATTCATCTTCAATTCATATCCAATTCGTATTCAATTCATATTCAATTCATATTCAATTCATATTCAATTCATATTCCGTTCATATTCAATTCATATTCAATTCATATTCAATTCATATTCAATTCATATTCAATTCATATTCAATTCATATTCAATTAATATTCAATTCATATTCAATTCATATCCAATTCATATTCAATTCATATTCAATTCATATCCAATTCATATTCAATTCATATTCAATTCATATTCAATTAATATTCAATTCATATTCAATTCATATTCAATTCATATTCAATTCATATTCAATTCATATTCAATTCATATTCAATTCATATTCAATTCATATTCAATTCATATTCAATTCATATTCAATTCATATTCAATTCATATTCAATTCATATTCAATTCATATTCAATTCATATACAATTCATATTCAATTCATATCATTGTTGTTTGAAATATCGGATTACACAATTAATTTAGAGTTTGAAAACTAATACCATATTTAAAGTAATAAGCAAATTTAAAAAGGTATAAACTTAATTACTCTGACCGATCGCATAAAGACATAAATGAATAAAGCACGTCCCTTTTTCTATATGACGTTATGTCATCAATATAATCAATTAATTAAATTAATAGCACATTACTTCTGTATGTGCGACCCAAATCATTACCCAGTAGAATAATAAATAAATTGCCAATGCAAATGCAAATTACGTGTAGGTGCATTGAATATGTGATTACAGAGCTGAATAATTATGTCGATACCAATCATCCACAAACACAACTATGTACACATTGTACGAGTATACAAACACATATACAATATTAATGATGATTTAATTAAAATTTTTGTAGAAAAACTTTGATTATAACGAAAACAAGAGATAAAATAAATATTAATTGAATTATTTTAGAATCACATAATTAAAAGTTAATTAAAAAGTAAAATCGAGAGATATATAAATAAGCAGCGTGTACAGCACGTTTACCTTATGCTTAAGATTTTTGTTTACTTCTTCTTATTACTCTTTAATTTTTTTTTTAATTAAGAAATTATGTTAAACAAAAAAGAAAATTTTAAAGAAAATGAATAAGAAGTTTTCACTGTGAATTTTACAACAATAGATGCTTAATTTTCTGTGCTATCTATGGAAAATCTACTTTGGGATTCTGTTTTCCTTAGAAAATTGTTTACAATACAAAATTAATTATTTTATTTATAATTCACTATCACCGAATATTGATCGACGTATCTCATCGTCGTTCGGTTAGAAATAACCGTGGAGCGTGTTGGGAAACAATTTTTATTTTTATTGTTACAATAAAATGTTATAAATGATTCTTTGTCATATGGCAATTATTTGAGTTAACCGCCTATTTTAAGCGCACATGTAATTAGGGTGCCTGCAGACCAACGTTGTTCGAACCGCAGGCTCCATCGCGAATGCGAAGGATAATTCCATGAATTGAGTTTGTCTTAATGCTTTTATCCAGGCAAGACGGAATACTGCCAAAATTTACATTTTTCTTGAATTATTAATTCCTTCTAAACCGTTTTATTTGGAAAAGTTAGCTACCTGAATTATCAATTAATTTGATCTACTGATTTTCAAACTGTGTAAGCATGTGGTAGATTCAATAATTGGCATAATTAATTTCAAATTTAATTTCATAATAAAAAACTTCATGTTTCGATAAATGTATCTCAGTCTACACAGGCCTGTAGATATCACGGATGTGACATTTGCTTAATAAGACAAACAGTAATCGCATTCGCAAGGCCATTGTCACTGCCATTCAATGGTCTCTGAGCAATTTATGAAATAGGTCACGCTTGACCCCGTGTATCTCTGTTCACAGAGGTTTGCAGATATAACGGTATATTTTATTTGCTTCAAAAGGCCATCAATAAAACGCATCCGCAAGGCTATTACCATAGGTTGTGGGATAGGGGTCATATACAAACTTTTGCTTTCCAATGGAAGACTGAGCGATTTACGAAAACTTCCATTTTTGATTCTGTGTATCTCAGTATGCATAGGTTTGCAGATATAACGCTCAATTGAAATTGGATAGCACATGGCTTGTATATAACCCATATCCCCGGTAATGGTATTGCAGATGCGTTTTATTGATAGTCTTATTAAGCAAATACCACATCCATGATAACTACAGGCTTATTGTAGGCCCGCAAGAGAGCATCAGAAACGAAGTTCAAGGATCCTTTGTGGTGCTCGATAGTGAAGTTATACGCCTGAAAAAATTCATTTGACCGCAGCCACCTCAAGTTCGCATGATCGGTTATCAGTTTACGGAGGGGATTTGTTAAACTCAGGAAGGCCGCCAAACACCCGAGCTTCGTTACCGTGTAATTATTTTGTGCATCTTCCTTCGTTTAATACAGTACCTCACCTATATCACATTGATAGCAAATGGTTTGTTAAAATCTGCTCTGAGCTGGGTTATTACAGATAGCGTCGACTTTATATGGGTCGGTACGGATACCATCCTCGCCAACCAAATATCAAAAATATTTTATTTCGAGCATGACGAACTTGCTCTTTTTGAGGTTAATTGTTAATCCGGGTTTTCTAAAGATTCCTGCAACAGTTTTTAATATAAAATAGTGTTTTTCAAGAGTGGCAGAAATGATAAGGAGGCCCTCGAAATACACGAAGATGACAACGTGTAACTGCAGATAGAGGTAACCAAATCTATTAGCCGTCACATTGTCTGACGGGCATTACAAAGGCCAAACGGCATCACGGTGAACTGGTGAAGAGGTCAACCAGTCACCGTGAATGCAGGTTTTATTGCGAAACCCTACAGACAACATAATTTGCCAAAAGTTTTCCTTGAGGTCGAAGGGACTGGGTTTGATACAATCTCCTCAACAAGCAACCTATCAGAGACAGAAGGTAGACATCCATTGTTGTCACTTGATTCCAAGTAAAAGCAATTGATGCCTACTTTCTTTTCTTCGTGTCCAAACATAATCGAACTTTGCCATTTTGTTTCCTCATTAGGACTAGCATACGACCAAGCATACGATCAAGTCCAACATACATTAGGTCTTGGATGGCTGGAGAAACATTACAATACCCGTTAATTGCGAAATAATTTTTTGAACTGTTCTAGTTCTTGAACTTTGTTAAGGGGTGGTTCAACAACCACCGCACATTCATCTAAATTTGCAGAGGCCTCTACCTCGGTGATTTTGCCGATTAGATCTCTAGGTTGTGGGTCGTGGAGAAGTTGAGGCTTGCATATTTCTGGCCTACACCGTGGAACAGAACACAAAAAAAAAAGTAAACCAAAACTGAAATTACTCTAAATTGACACTAGAATTATGTCAGGTGAAATTTGAGGAAGATAATAAATATAATAATAACCAGGTGTGCTCACGGAAGGAACGACCGGATCTGACCGGATGACAAGTTCAATGTCTGCTGACGAGACCCCCCGAATGACCCATCGACCCCTAGAGGCCGATGCCAAGCTACAACGAAGCAGCATAAAAGATTAGGGACGACTCCCCAACAGACAAAGCCTCTCTTCACCCGGAGATACCTCTCTAGGTAATCTCCCACATTACACACTTTGATAGCTGGAGACTACCGAAGTGCCAGTGGGAGACCGTGAAGATTTTACGGTCGTCCCCGAATGGACGACACATGCTGGACGCACCACTCTGACCCTGTCTGACCAAGGGAATGAATGGGAGTGACAAGCCCAGCCTGCACATATGGAACCGACACCAAATGAGACCCCCCCCCCCCCGTAACGGAACACAAATAAAATGAGCCCAATACCAAAAGGGAGAAAGAAAAAAATGAAGCCAAATGCCGGGAAACGCCGTACTGTTTTTATTATTAAATACATTTTCGAAAGGAAGAAATAAATGGGACGAGGTAAGAGAAAGGAAGAGAAAATAAATGAATTGAACGAAAAATAAACGCGAAACGTGAATGCGAGAATGCGTGAATAGCGAGACTGAGGTGTACCCAATGATCGTGCCTAGCAACCGCTGTGGCACTCGACCACAAAAATAATAAATTTATAATCAAAAAATTTGGAAAATTTTAAAAAATTTTAAAAATTGAAAAATTTAAAAAAAATTGAAAATAAAAATTTATAAGTTAAAAAAAAATTAAAATTGAAAACATATAAAATTTAACAAACAAAAAAAAATTAAAAAAAAATTTTGGGTACCTGTTGACCTCATTCCAAGGTTGCGGTGCCTTTCACGTAAATTCCGTTGGGCATTTTCCCGCCGTAAACCGAATATGCGGTTGGCCACGTGGTTGGCCACCCGTAACCGTAAACTCCGTTAGGCGTCTTCCCGCCATAAAAAAATTTTCGCCTCGATAGGCCGCCTTAAATGTTAAAAAAAAATTTCGCGTCGATAGGCCGCCTTAAATGTTGGGCGTCTTCCCGCCTTTAACGTAAATTATGTTAGGCATCTCTCCGCCGTAAACCAAACAATACGACTGTCCTCGGTTGGCCACCCGTAACCGTAGATTTGTTGGGTGTCTTCCCACCGAATTCACGCCGCCGCTGTGCTTGACCGACACAGGTGCTAAACCGGTTACTTTTGATCCAGATACACTCGATATCGAATTAATGCCCCATTGGTCCACCAATGAAAGCTGCAGTGTTTTCATCGAAATTCGAAAATTGTGAATGGCCTCGATTGACCACCCATACGCAGTGCGGTGTTCTACACCGTTATGAGCTGCTTAAAATGAGCTGCTCCACGTTTCTAATCACACAAAAAAAATTGCCAATCAACAACACAATTTTTCAATGGCGAATCACTATTCACACAAATAGTCCCCACACAATTGGGGTTCTCCATACAATTCGACATTCACTACTTTATTAACAATTTATTTCTGTCCATGTTATTTTGTTTTATGGGTTTTATATATTAATATATTTGTGTTTTATTTAAGTAACACCAACTGTTCAAAACCAATCTCAAAAACTCAAATTTTTCTTAAAAAATCTCAAACACGACTTTAACTTTTGAAATCCAAAACTAGACTCGATCGACTTTACGAAATTCAGAACTCGACTGACCAAAATTCTCGTGCCACACCAAAATTCTAGAAAAATCTTTTTTTTGTTGATGTTTTCTCGTTTGATTTTCGTGCGCGTCGTTCGTTCTATACTTCTTCGCTGGTCACACCTACACGCAAAGGGTACACATCAGTCTCACTCTAAACATCATTCGACGTTAATTTATGCAATGCCATAGAGTGGGTAAAAAAAAACATAAAATATAAAATTAAAGCCCATGCAAACTACACAACAAGTTTAATACAAATGTTAAACTACAGATGTCAATGCCGACAATAAAAAGCATCATTCATTCAATTACCATTGAACGAAAATTTAAACGGAAAAAAAAAGGAAATATGTAATGACATCTCAAGGTGTCGAAACAACGTGAGTGTCGGTAAATTTATGTTGAGAGGAATCAGAATTGTTAACGATCAATTCATTAATTATCACGGAAGCCAGGTTAAATACTAAAATACAAAACGCATGAGATTAGTTTGGTTGTTGCAATAGATTTCGGTTTCAATGTAACCCAGAATTTTGTTTGGCGTCCCATCAGCAGTTCGAATAACAGAAGACACTTTCTTTAACTCGAGTTTTTCAGACTCTAAGGAATTTCTTCCTTCCTTTAAGAAAATTTGTGAATTTGTCTACGCTCCTGCAAATAGTTCCACGTTCGTCTTCTTTTGATGGGTTGATTTTTTTCGTACCGTTACTAGTTAAGTGTAAGTCAGGATGATGCTCAGTTTATGTACAACACAGAAAGTGTCGAGTGGCAATTATGAATATGTATTTCCGACTTGGCTGGGTGTAAGGACAATTTTGAGAGTCCCATCAAGGAACAGTGTTTGTAGTGTTGTCAACTTGGCCATCGACTTAGTTAATGCTTCCTGGATTAAATTGGTGTTTCCTCCGAACTTAGCTCCTCCAGGTTAAGGTATTGGGGTATGTTCGGTGTAGTGATTCCCGATTGACTATTTAAATATTTAGTAAATCTAGGTTTTATTGTTGCGGGAGTTCCACATCCAAAGCAACATATTTGTTTCATTTCGTACGGACAGTCTTGGTGGCGATGTTCATTGTCACGGTAATCTCGGCAAAATAAATTCGCGGCGCGCTTCTTTTGTGATTTGTCATTAAATTTTAATTGATGTAACGGTAGTTCTTGCTTGTCTTCGCTCTGTAATTCACTGAATTCTTGACCGCAGTTGTGGTAGCAGCTCCCGAGATTACTCGGGTCAAATTCTGAGTTTGTCCACATCCTCTCAAATTTTACATATACTTGGTGTAAATGCACCAAGAGTTCTGATTCGATGAATCGATCCGAAAGCCTACCGTTCAGTGTCTGAGTGTCCAGTATAAAATGCTGAAGCCGCTGCTTGCTTCTCTCAATACACCTTCGCATGCCTTCATATCTCCGGCAATATATAAATACGAATATGATTGAATATGAATAATTCATTCATCCAACCAATTATGCCTTCGAAACTGGCCAAGTCCCTGCCAAGCCATGCGCCATCGACCGAAACAAGTGATAATTCGAGACGGCCAGGTCTGGCGTGTAAGGCGAGTGCGGCAGCAGAACCCATCTCGGTGCTTTGATGTTGTCCTGCAATATCACTCGATCATATCTCGTATCTCATTCTGGCCGTTGATGCTTCGCTAAGTAAAAACCAAGACTTTTAGGGTTTGGGATTTTTAAAAAATATCCACTTCTCATCTCCCGTAACAATTCGATGCAAAAAGTTCTTTCTTTCATGCCGTGAACCCAAAACTTCGCAAGTGTCTCTTCGATTTTTCATCTGTCTCTCAGGCAACTAATGTGGCACCCATTTTTCCCCCTTTTGAATTTCTTCCATAGCATGTAAACGTTTGGAAATACATTGGCGAGTCGTGTTTAATGCCTCCGCAAGTTGATCTTGAGTTTGTGTACCATCTTCATCCAATAATGCTTGCAGCTCGGTGTTTTTAAATGTTTTGGTCCTCCGGGTCGCTTCTTGTCCTCAAGCAAATGACTCGCAAATGCTGTTTGTTTGGCACAAAACTCGACATTTTCGTTCCTAGGTATAACAACTGGTTATCGTTTACAACTGTCCCATAGCATGGGCAACAAAACACAACTTCTGACATAAATGACAACTAGATCTGTCACTAGTAGCATCTGTGTGTGAAACCCGGAAATTTAGTTGCGCACCTGATGCTACAAAGTGTGTCATTGAGCTAATTAGCCATTACTCTACCAGTTTCAAAGCAGATGAGATAACTAGGAGTCACCTATTTTCAATCACCCAAAAATCTTATACCTATAGGTTAATGACTAACTAGCGTTCACTATAAATTAAATTGCTACAAATTTACAGGATGAGAAAACAATACTAGTAGCATGAGAACTAGGATTGTTTCCACTCACATCACATGGTTGCCCAATCATCGTAAGGTAGTAAAGGGATCAGTTTCAGATTTCTTCTCTCAGGTCGGGTTACGTAAAAATGAACGCAAATGTATCCTTTAATCATGACGAACCGAACAAGCAACTTCTCGAGCCAAGTGCTCCAAATTTTGGCAGTGGTGGGGAATTCCCAAGAGGCAAAAATCAATTTCGGTTTGATAATTTCTATAAAATTAGGCAGAAATGGAATTTATCCTTTGATGGGTCCAACACTCTAAACGTGCATGATTTCGTATATAGGTTGGAACAGATGGCTAACGACGACGGTTTCCCGAGGGAACATCTCACAAAGGTTTTTTACCTATTCCTTACAAAAAAGGCTGAGGATTGGTACTGGGTGTACAAAGCGAACAACCCAGTTACCACTTGGGCCAATTTGAAAAGCGCTATTCTCTCGTATTTTAGAAGTTCAAATTATGAAGAGGAAATGAAGGAACAGATTTTAAGACGGTTCCAAGGAAATAGAGAATCATTTTCCGATTTTTCCCTTGAAATCCAAAAATTGAACGCACGTTTACAATTACGGCTTTCTGAACAACAAGTTATTTACAGATTATGTCAAAACATGTATCCGGCTCTGAAAAACGTGACGCTTCCATTTCATAATCAAGTCTGGTCAGTAGAAGAGTTGCGAATTTTGTGCCACGATTGCGAAAAACTGTGGGAACAATCGGGTTATGATCCAAGACGGTTTTCGGACACGACCCAAATAAAACGTCGACAGCAGCTCCATGAACTTAATCTGGATATGCAAAATTTAAGCGTCTCACAGCTCGCACAGCAAGAAAGTTCAAGAACTCGCCCGTTATCGGAACGAAGTACTTGTCCAGAACAGGAAAACATTGTTGAGTCAGTAGTGGAGGCCTTTCATAAGAAATCAGTCGAGCAAGATAATTCTAAAGAAGCATCAAATTCATTGCATTACATCTGTTGGAGTTGCCATGATATTGGCCATGCATATCAGGATTGCGATAAACCTTTCCTGAAAATATTTTGTTTTGGGTGCGGAGCATCAAATGTGCGTAAACTTTCGTGCCAAAATTGCCTGAAGTTTCAAAAGGGAAACTTGAAAACGAGTGCGAATTACGTGGGAGGATCTCGCCTCGTATCACATCCCAGCCAATCGAAGGAATTCAAAAGTTCCAAATATAAGAATCTCTCACACCCCAAAAGAACTCTAACTCTTTTAATAATTCTCAATTAGATACAAAACATATTAACTTACCTAATTTACAACCAATGACGCCAAAATTTAAATCCAATAAATTATGTCGGACTATTCGTTACTTTCGAGGCAAAAGGTCACTTATTCGAACGTGCATCGAAACCCTAATCAAGTATACACAAAATGATCCTCGCCCTGATGTGATTATTCGGTCCAAAACTTTCAACGGTCTTCTCGATAGCGGGGCTTCGGTTAGTGTGCTTGGAAAGGGGTCCATCCGGTTTTTGACAAACGAGAATTTAAATTTCCACAAACTAAATACCTCTAATATTCAAACGGCTGACGGAACATCTAATAAAATAGAAGGTTATATATGGCTTCCGGTTACTTTAGGCAATAGAACAGAAAAAAAATCGATTTTTATCATTCCAACTCTACAATCTTCACTGTATTTGGGGATTGATTTTTGGAGGAAGTTCGAGTTGTTACCAGGCTTGACTGTTGATGAAATTGTAACCGAGAACTGTCGAAAAGACGATAATTCTCATGTTCTTAATGGTAAGGATAAGGAAGAATTTGTGCGAATTTTAGACTTGTTTCCTTCATCAGCTAAGGAAGGGCTAGGTAAAACAATGTTGCATGAACACGATATTGAACTCGTGAAAGACTGCAAGTCTGTATAGCAACGATACTACCCAGTCTCACCCGCAGTACAGAAGGACCTTTATACAGAAATAGATAGGATGTTGAGTTTGGGTGTTATCGAGACAAGCAAAAGTTCGTGGAGCTCGCCGGTAACAATCGTAAAGAAAGCGAACGGCAAGACCCGACGTTGTCTCGATGCACGTAAGCTCAACTCTTTGACGGAAAAGGACGCCTACCCATTACCATTAATTGACGAACTTTTGGGACGACTATCAGAGACCAATTACATCACAGCACTTGACTTACAGGACGCATTCTGGCAGATACCGCTTGCGGAATCACAATTCTTTTATCGATTCTTAAATAAACGATGGTTTAAATTTAAAAATGGAATAAATTGCGTTTCGATTGGTTAATGGTGATGTGATTAAAGATTGGGTGCAGTGAGTTGCTGGGTTATTTTTTTTGTCAACACGAAAGTTTTTGTTGTACTCCGATAATGTATGACGACAAAGAACCTCCCACTATCCGATTGTTGTCTACCCGCTTCGAGCGTGTTGGTCGTTATACCGGGCTTCGTAACAGTTGGTTTGGTTGCGGATTATTAAGTTCTGGGTTGTGGCGTGAGATATCTCTTCAAATGAAGTCGTCCACCAAATTATTTTCCACATTTCATGTACGATTTCATCGTAGTTACCCCTCCTGCATAATGAATGTTCAATGGTTGAATGGCAAAAATTTTCACGGCCCATTCCCACAATTTAATTGTGCAATAATTTTTTGAAACCGCGATTTTAATAATAAAAATCCTATTAGTATGATTCATTCGCGTACAAATCCTCTTTAACAATAAAATAATAATCGCATGAATTAAAAAAGGCTTGATTTTACATAATATTATGTGAACGTGTGTGTAGCACACATAAACGTACATTAAAATAATCGTGACGTGTAGGATTTATATTTTTGGTATTATTAATAGGAGGAAATACATATTTTCATATGCAAATTAATTTTTCGCATGTAGAGAGTTGATTGTTCAATTCTGTATGAATTCATCAAATTTGTATGCAAGGATAATTTTTTGGGCCACACAATTTTATTATCGTACATAGCTGTTTAAATTTACATTTAACGGCACTAACAATGTCAAGCATTAATGCGAGGTGGAATGAAAGATAAAAGCTGCAAAATAACTTAGGTTAGAGCTCAAAACACCGGAAATCAAATATACAAAAACCAGAAAGCTTGATTTTACTCCTCAAGGCATTTTAATTTTGATTCGTACTTAAGACGGTTTCTTGGTAGTAAAAAGAACAAAAGTTTTCATATTTTCCACGAGATGGGATGGTCTCTCTTAAATATTCCGATTTAATATTTTGAATAGCAAAAACTTTATTCTGTTGGTTTAATAATCGGTACTTGCACGGAATAGACTGGTCTGCCTCAAGCTATTTATGTGCATTACAATTAGCACTGTGGCTTTAAGTTTCATTGTTTGAAATTTTCTTTCTTTTCTTCTAGCAATTTCTTTGAATATTCTGGAATAAATATATAGTTATGAACCCATAAGAAATGCGAGCTAACAAACCAATATTGAAAGACGCGACTTCAGCATAACGAACACGTTGATCAACAACAAGACAAACCGTGGGAAATGCGAACAGAACAACATGCACCAAAAAAGTAGAAACTCCTGCGGTGGACCCCAGTATTAAAGCTCCGCAGATGCAATTAGGCTAATTTAGGATCCAAGATCCAATAAGGCCTATATACAACCACAACAAGCAGAACATGTTGGGTAAATAGTTGTAAGGAACGACACAACTTGGATCAATGTCAACAGTTCAAAGGTATGTCAACATTAGAAAGATCAAGGCTAATAAATGCAGCAAGAATTTGTGTACGTTGCAAAGGAAATATTGTCAGGCAGAAATGCATCGTATGTAAAGGGGCACATAACACCCTACTACACTGCAATAACGCATTATCAAATGGACGAAACGGAGTTAAAAACGCGAAAACCCTCATAGTAAATCAACAAAGACAAGTTTTGTTACCAACCGCAGTAGTTAAAGCCATAACTAGCACGAGAAATCGTAGATTAATTAATCGATCCTGGATCTCAGGTGACATTAATCTCATCAAAAGCCGCTAACGTACTCAAGCTTAAAAAAAAGAAGGTCAACGTTTCTATCTCCGGTATAAGAGGAAGTAAAGCAGGTGATTGTAAACATACAATCAATATACAAATCTTGCCAAGATTTGAAACCGAGTTTAAACTAAATATCGAAGCCTTGATATTTGATAAACTCAGCCAACAGTTACCGGAGGAAGACTTTGATGCAAGACGCTGGACCCATCTCAAACAAATACAAGCCGCCGATCCTTATTATAACAAGTCACACCCAATTGATCTCATACTTGGTGCAGACTATTAGCAGATGCGGCACCAGAACAAACCAACCAACAACAATGATAGCTACTAAAGGCATTGAAGATCAATGGAAATTACTCATAGAGGTAGATTCGATACCAGAAAAAAGAATTAATACAGAAGAGGTAGACATGGTTGAACAACATTTCCAGTTAACCTCAGAAAACGAATCAGATGGAAGATATGTGGTAAGAATTCCATTCAAGGATAATCATATCAAATTAGGAGAATCCAGAAACAAGGGCGCTGCCAGGCTAATACAAATTGAAAATCGATTCAAGAGAGAACCGTCTTTCAAGCAGTTATGTCATCAATTTATGCAGGAATACATAAATTTAAAGCACATGGAACTCGTGCAGGAAGAGGTTGAAGATCACAATATAGCAAGTAACACCTATAACATTCCACATCATGGTGTAATCAAACAGGATAGCACCACTACAAAACTTAGAGTAGTGTTTGATGCTTCGGCTAAAACTACGACAGGAGTATCTTTAAACGATTGTATGATGAATGGTCTCAAATATTATGGAGAACTCAACCGTCTAAACCAATGACAACTTATAAACTTAAGACAGTGACATATGAGACAACAGCAGCCAGTTTCTTGGCTATAAGAGCTTTGAGACAGTTAGCTCTTGATAGAGCCAGTGAGTATCTAGTAGCAGCACATATCATGTTGAAAGAATTTTATGTTGACGATTTATGGAAATGAAATATGGAAATCAAGCTAAACGATTGCATGCAGGGCATTTTGTATGATCCACAAGAAGACAACTTTAAATTTGTTGTTGCAAGACTTCAGTTATCCAGCAACCAAGCTACAAAGCGTTCATTATTATCCGAATCATCGAAGCTATTTGATCCAGTTGGGTGGCTCTCTCCATTAACAATTACAGCAAAACTTACGATGCAAGAATTATGGTTAAGCGGAATAAAATGGGATGAACATCTACCAGAACATATTAACACAAAATGGATAAAATATAACTCAAAATTAAGTGATATCAAAAACATAAAAATCCAAAGGTGGATCAATACAACTGAAAATACCGACACAGAGCTTCACGGTTTCGCTGATGCTTCGGAATACACATATGCCGCTGCTATATACTGTCGAACAGTAAACGAAGATGGAACAATAACAACACAACTGTTCTTCAACATCGAAGACAAGAGTCGCTCCAACTAAAGTGAGGTTGTCAATTCCTCGACTAGAGCTAAATGCAGAGTTATTATTATCAAAACTGCTTAAACACGTACAAGAAGCCTTAAATCTAAACAACTGCAGGATGTTTGCGTGCGGTCAGACTCAACCATTGCACTATGTTGGATCACAGGCGAACCAAGCAAATTTAAGGCATTCGCGGTAAACAGAAATTCTGCAGTAAAATCCTTGATACCGACCACAACATGGCATCACGTAAAATCAGGCGACAAGCGAGCTGATATAGCTTCACGAGGCGCACCACCATCCGCACTAACAAACAACAAATTATGGTGGGAAGGACAGGACAAAATATAAGTTGGAAGGAAGTCAACAGTTCTTCACTTACTTATACACATCATCGTGAAGAATTAGAAGAGAAAACTTCAAAACTAATGACAATAAGCAGAGAAGGGCACGTGTTGAATGAATTATTTGAGCGATGTTCAAATTACAACCGATTAAAACGCATAGTTGCGTACTATAAACGATTCAGGTATAGAACAAAAACAAGATTTTTTTAATGAAATTTGCTGTCTTAACCAGGCTAAACAAATTAGCAAAAGAAGCAAGTTACTATCATTGAATCGAACTTTAGATGAAAATGGCTTGTTACGATTAAATGGACGACTCCAAAATTCAGCATTATCAAGGTCCAGCAAAAACACCATCATCCTGGATAAACACAACCTTGTAACACAAAGAATTATAGAAAATGCTCATGTCAGTACCTTACATGGGGGTGCCCAACTAACATTGTCGCATTTGAGAAACAAATATTGGATTATTGACGGTAAACGTGCTGTACATAAATGGGAAACTTAGCATCTGCTAGAGTACGGCCGGGAAAACCGTTCGCAAAAACAGGTATCGATTATGCTGGCCCCATTCAAGTAAGAACAACCAACGGAAGAGGCCACAAAACTCATAAAGGTTACATTGCACTATTTAACTGCATGGTAACAAAAGCTATACATATTGAAATTGTAAGCGATTTAACAACCGAATCATTTATTACTGCTTACAAACGATTTACATCCAGGAGAGGATTATGCACGGATATCTACTCTTACAATGAGACATACTTCGCTGGAGCGAACAAGGGAATGTTAAAAGATCGCCACCACGAAAGCCAACCAGAGTGAAGAGGAGCAGGAGTCGCAAATATCCAAAAATTCCGAGAGGATTCCGCGGCAGCAACCTCATCGACAAGTGAAAAACCAGAGCAAATTGAAACATCTGATGCTTGCGACGTTGTCCATGTGTTTCATTTTGAGACTCGCTCAGGCCAACAAAGTCATTACGCCATTGAAACCATTCTATAGGCATACACTTTGAATCAATAGGCAGACTCGAGGTGGTAGCCATGAGATGGTCATTAATAATCTATTATAATATGAGTAATTACTGGGAGGAAATTGGAGCATTCAAGGCCGCGCGAAACCAAGTAAAGAACTCATGCATAGACGTTGTTGAAATAAACTGCGAATTAATTCTTCAACAAACTCAATAGCAGTTCAACAATTTGGAGGCATATAATGTATTATTATTAGCGAGCAACAAGGGATTCTTACAGAACGTGAAGCAAGAGAATATGAAAATCATTTTGAAGCCATAAACAATGATCAGCATCAATTAGAGGCACTGATAAGGAATCATACCATAATAATAGACAACACTGCTAAGCTAATAAAGCATAACTCAATTCTTACCATGAAATCACATTAAACCAACTGATAAATGATCATGGAACGCTGGACGCTGAACTAGAACAATTGAACGAGTACTTCATACGGGAAAAGCAAATTCGTTTAATAGTAACTTCAAGCATTGAATTGATATTAGCCTTGACGTAATCCATAATGCACACAAGAACATTTTGCACTCTTCATTATTCTCCCCGGCTCAATTGGATCAAGAGCTCGAAATTATTAAAAGACATATACCATCAACGATCGCCATACCTGGGTTTGGTATTTCGGATCTTCTTCACGTATATCATAGCATGAAGATACGCAGCAGAGTAACTCCAAGAAACATTATAGTAGAACTCGCCATTCCATTATCATTTACGCGGGAGTACACATTGTTAGCCGTTTTTCCAGTGTCTAATATCGAACACAAGAATTCGCAGTCTTACATCGACACCAAGGCAGATTCTGTGATTTACATGTATGATTTCAGAATTTAATTTGAAACAAAGATTTTAAAAAAAATAAAATAAAGAAAATTAAAACACAGAAATATATAAATCAAATCTTGATTTAACTATTAAAAATTAAAAAAATAATTCTTAAGTATATTTTTGAGCTTGTCCTTTGATAAATTAAAGTCAAATAGATCGTCGACGATGTTGAACGATTTAGACGACCTATTAATGGGGTTATTTTCTCCGTAGTTTGTGGAATGGTGTTCTAGTGCTAAAAATTCGTGGTTTCGAAATGTTCTGCAAGGCACATGAATTGATATGTTTTCCAAAATGTATGCTGAATCAATGTGACCAAGCAAAACGTTACCATTGAAAGCCGCACCTAAGAGAAGTCGGCTATTTTCAAGCGTGCATATTTTGTAATCCGTGCATCTTGTTGAGTATGGAGGTAACTGATCCACATTTTCATGGAATGGTAAATTGTGGTCGTAATTCTAGTCACTTTTCTTTAACAAGAAAATCAGAAACTTCTTTTGAATTCTTTCAATTCTTTTAATGTGTACACGCATAGTATGGATTCCAGACCAATACAGCGTATTCCAGTTGAGATCGAACGTAAGCGAAATAGAGTGAACATAAGGTTTGAATACCTTTAAATTCACCAGTCCACCTTTTAACAAACCCAAACATGGCATTAGCTGTCGCAATACAATTTTCAATATGCCTATTGAAACTGGCATTCTCGACAAATGTAACATCGAGATCTATGATCTCATTAACTCTTTGCAATACTTCGTTGTTGACTTTGTAGGAAGTAATTAGCGGATTTCTCTTACGATGGAAAGACCTGATATTGCATTTCTTAATATTTAAGTAAAGCGAGTTTCGATAACACCACGCACTTAATCTATCGACGTCTTCTTGAAGTTTCTTCGTATCTAGCAATCCATTAACATTCCATATGAGCACGTTTGAGTTTTTGATTATTTCAGTTATTTGATCTATAAAAACAATAAATATCCCCGGCCCGATGTGAGATCTTTGGGGAACACCAGGTGTAACTTTAATATCGTTTGATTTCTCATTTCCCATTATTACAAATTGTCGCCGGTTTGATAGATAGGACTTGAACCAATTTATGTAATCGATAAAAACCTAAATGCGAATAAACTCCAGAGTGCTTTTTGATGGCAGATGGGATCAAACGCTTTGCTGAAATCCGTGGACGCTTCGTCAACTTGATGATGGTTTTCTATCTCATTAATTATTTTACTGGTGAATTCAACCACATTAGTTGATGTGGATTGGATAGGCATAATTAGTTCAAGTTTATTGATATATGACGTGCAATTGTGGATTTAAAGTTGTTGCATAAAACTAATTCAAACAATTTTGAAATTGGTGATGTAGTTGATATTCCTCTGTAGCATGTAACGTTATCTCATTTGTTTGATTTAAAGATTGGTGTAATTTTTGAAAATTTCCATTTTTCGGGAAGGAGTGGTTGAATAGGTAACATAATGGAATTGCTAAAATATCAGCGTACTCCTTCAGAATCGAAGAGGGTATATTGTCAAGGCCACAACCGTTTCCAAATCCCTTTAGAACCGAAAAAATGTTTTCTTCATGTATAACAGGAGGAGTTATTGATACGTTGGTATTGCTGGGTTGTTCGTACAATCCACTAGTAACACAGTTTCACATCAGTTTATAGACTGATTGCAAAAACTTCGCGAACATGTCAGCTATATCTTTGGAGTTTGAGGAACTGGTATTGTTATATGTCATATTCACAGGGTATCCGTCACCCGCGCGTTCATTCCTAAAGTATTTCCAAAATTGTTTTGGATTTACTTTGATTTTTCCTTGAATGTGGTCGAGATACGACCTGTATTTTGATTTGAAGTAAATTTCAAATTTGTTACTACGTTGTAGAAACATTGTTTTGTCGGCTTCTAACCCGCTTTTCAACATTTTGGCAAACGCTTTCGACTTCCGATTTTTTAAGTTAACTAGTCTTATTCTATCATCGAACCACTGAGGTTGAGCATTTTGTGGTTTACAGCACATAGGTACTAAAGTTCGAAGCCTTGCTGCATAATGTCATTAAATTTATCAACATTTTCGTTTATATCATTGGAATTGAGAGTTGTTTGCCACTTGATGGATTCTAGGTAACTTTGTAGCCCCGCACGATTTGTTTTTTTGAAGTTGTATTTGATTGGTTGTAGGTGTTCCGAACTCGCCATTAAATTAGTTGAGTCCAATACAATATCTAAAGACTTGTGATTAATATCGTTAATTACAAAAGGTAACACGGATTGTGAAATTTTGAAAGTGTCAATGTCGTTGCTGAAGACAAGATCAAGTAATCTATCACGATTATTAGTAATTGTGTTTATCTGGTTTAAATTATAACCAAGCATGGCGTCAACAGATAACGATTCAGCATCTGTTGTTATATTGTTTGGAAAAATACAATTTAGTTCCGGGTTCAGATTCCATATTATATTTGGAAGTTTAAAATCACCAAGCACAAGAACTAAATCTGAAGAGTTTGCTGTATTAATAAATTCATCAGTCGCATCGATGCAAGTTGAGTAATGATCACTATTTGATTGAGGTTGGTATGTATGCTGCGTAAATGAATAGATTGGTTTGGTTAATTTTGATTTTTACACCAATTTGTTCGACTCTCGATGGGGCTAAAGTTACTGGAGCATTCCAGAGTTCAGAATGTACTGCTATCAGTACGCCACCACCCGATTTCTTTGAGCTAATTTCGAGAGACCGATCGCATTGGTAGACAACGTAATCATATGGCCAAAAAATTCACTGCTCATTATGCCGGGCTTTAATGAAGTTTCACAAACTACATAGAGTAGGTAGTTTGATTTTAAAACGAAGTTATAAAACTTAGGTGCTTTTGATGCCATTTTGTTGACGTTTTGATAGTAAATTGCATATTTCTCATAAACCAAACTTTTGTTGGTGTTTTTTTTTCTTTTTCCCTGTACTGTTCTATTTCGCTTATTTACATCCTTAGCTTTACGCCTGTATTGGCCAATTCGAGGACGTACGGATATAGGTCCGATTTTTATTACCATCTGCACATTGCATAGCTCCATGCCAGCCTATACTGGCATGGAAGATGGGTCGGCCCATGAGCCCCGCACTCCGACAGGGGGTCAGAGATGTGTTCCTTCTCATCACAAATCGTAATTTGTTGATGAAAATTCCCTTTGCATCCTGCCCCTATCGGGATTCGAACCCGGTACCTCCCGATCCAAACGCCAAAGCTTTAACCACTAAGCCATTTGGTCGGTTTTGTTGGTGTTTCTGGGTTGATTTACTTTTAGAGTAGTAGTGTAGGCTCGAGCTCTCATTAAAAGCGAGTGTAGTCTGCTAATGCTAGACTGGTGAAAAATATCTAAATGATTGGGTGTGTCTTGAAATTGCAACTATGGCATGGGATACACTATCGAACAGCCCAAGTGGTTGAGAATTGGTTCTTATAGATATCACATTTGGTGAGATTAATCCTTGTGATTCTGGTATCTTAAGCTGAGAGATTAATTCTTTATCAGGTTTGGTAAAGGTTAGATAGAATGTGTTATTCAACAGAGGTATTGACATCAAAGTTGACGGCAGGTTTATAAATTTGGCTGAAATTTGCACGGTGTTCTTACTACTGATGTTAGGGTAGTATTCCTTTAGAGCAGATGTAACATCATCTGGGCATCTATACGTCACATTCAAGTATTCCGTCTTTGTTACGGATGCGCTTGCATCGGAAAATTGCATGTTGTCATGATGTAATCTGTCAATAATTGGTATTTGGTTTTTATCACCCAGAAGATATATTTTAGAACATTTACTAAGGATAACCACGAGTCCTATATACCCAGCATGCACCATCATGTACTCATCAATAAAAACTGTATCGTAGGTCCGATTTCCATTGATTAGGTACGAGGCAATCGCTTTGTAATTTAATTTGATTTGATTAAAATCGATGTTGTCGTGCTCGCAACGAGATGTTACCTTTAATTTAATATCAGCAAGTCCTTCTTTTGTAGCACATAAAACAAGATCACTTCCAAGTTTATGTTTGTTTATAATCCAGGTTGATTTACCGCATCCAGGTACACCCTGAATATTTGTAATATCCGGCATCTTTATGTTTTCCTTAAGATAGATATTGTTTAACGAGTTGTATGTCTGGTGATCTAACATAATTTCCGTACCCGATGAACAAAAAATTTATCTGTTTTGGTAATAAATGTAATAAATGTAATAAATGTGTTAGTGTCTTCACACAGTTGCACCAGATTATTCCCATCAAAACCAAAGTGATGTTTTATGGTAGGTTCTTCAAGATATTGTTTGGCGACGTTGTCAAATAAAGGGTGTTTCAACAGGTGCGCTTCAACTTTTTTCCGATAGGGACGGCGAAAGACGCCATATTTTTTATTAATCTTTTGTCGTTTGGAAACTTCATTAGTATACATTTCATCATGGAACGCTACACACGTGAACAGCGATTGCAAATCGTGCAAATTTTTTATCAAAATAATCGTTCTGTTGCTGCTACTTTAAGAGCATTACGGCCATTTTACGGTCCATTTAACAAGCCAGCCCGTTCGACAATCGACCGTATAGTGGCAAAATTTGAGTCTACGTTTTCGCTACATAATGTTCCGGTGCCCTCGAGAGCAAGAAGTGCTAGAAGTGTTGAAAACATCGCAGCCGCCAGGGCTTCAGTTCAAGAAGACGCGAATGTGTCGCTCACACGACGTTCGCAACAATTGGGCCTTTCTGTGACATCATTGTGGCGAATTTTACGTAAAGATCTTGGCCTACATCCGTATAAGATCAAGCTGACACAACAACTAAAGCCGTTTGACCATTTGAAGCGACGCCGATTCGTGAATTGGGCTCAAGAGCAAATCGAAAATGATGCAGATTTTCACCGCAAAATCATCTTCAGCGGTGAGGCTCACTTTTGGCTAAATGAATTTGTCAACAAGCAAAATATGCATTACTGGGCAGGGAACAACCCACACGTGATTCATGAGGCACCGTTGCATCCCGAAAAAGTCGGATTACGGATGACATGCCGGCGGCGTCATTGGGCCATATTTTTTCATCGACGATAACGATCGCCACGTTACTGTTAATGGAAATCGATACCGCGATATGATAAACGATTTTTTTTGGCCGCAATTGAATGGAATGGACTTGGACGACATGTGGTTTCAACAGGACGGGGCCACATGCCACACAGCACACGATACAATCGCGTTATTGAAGACTAAGTTCGATGAGCGTGTTATTTCGCGAAATGGGCCCGCCAGTGGCCGCCGCGCTCGTGTGATTTGACACCTCTAGATTATTTTCTTTGGGGTTCTGTGAAGTCATTGGTCTATGCCAATAAGCCGGCGACGTTGCGCAAGAGCTCAGAGCCAATATAGATCGTGAAATTGCTGGAATTTCAGCCGATTTATGCGAAAGAGTGGTCGAAAATTGTGTTCAAAGATTGGGCTCCGTGAAACGTGCACGCGGTGTTCATGCAAAAGAAATCGAGTTTCATACTTAAATGTATATGTTCAAATTCGTTAATAAAAAAAAAGTTAGTTCAAAAGTCGAACAGTTTGTGTTTTATTCAAAAAAAAGGTTGAAGTGCTCTTATTGAAAAACCCTGTATAAATATGTTCAATTGTCGTAACGCAGAAGCAGAGAAAGACAGTAGATGAATGTTCTTGATGTAATGGTCCTTTAAGTGGCTTTTAATTAGGCTGTCTGAGTATTTAATGTAAAACATTAATTCCATGATCGAATTTTTATAGCTGGACTCTGCGGGCAACACTTTGTAAAATGCCAGAGATGTAGTTGGGAAATTCGCACAGTTACTATGTGAAAATTTAGAGGGATCACCAGTAATCCACCGAGAAGATAGCGCTCTTTCATACTGGGTTGACATATTGAATGGAATGTTTAAAATCCATTTGATGTTGTTAGATGGATAGTTTGTAATATAATCCAACACCGGCATAAGTTTGTTGACATCTAAAGTAATTGTGAAAGGCTCATCTTTACGTTGTTGCAAGTAACCTGTTAACGTTTCTAGAGCATAGATTAGATCACTACAATCAGTTTTAGATTGATGATTAACCACAATAACGTATTTAATCTCACTTTATAAACTTTTGTAGTTTAAGTCTGTTCCGTGACAGGTGTTTCTTAAGATTACAATTTTCCAATTTCTCATCTAAGGCAACACAAATTAAAACAGATGAGGTTACTAAGTGTTTGCCATTCATCCAGGTGGAAATCTGAGGTTCGGCAGACAAGAATTATATAGATGGAATATTTTTAACAAACTCATATCCGTTAGTATAATCTTCATGGTGGTTGTTTTTTAGGCCTCTTGTTAACATAAGTTTAGATTTAAATGATGAGATGATCGATATGTTTTGTGCTGGCTTAATATCCATGTCAGTTTGAGTTTCGCAATGTTTAGATGCGTAGATGTAAGTCAGCCTTGGAGTCTTGGAGTAGTTTTCGGAAGATGAAAAATACAATAAGCCACTGTTTGAAACGCACATTACATGTCTGATTTTAATGGTTTTTAGTCTCGCTGACTTGATGGTGTTTTCGGACCCGTAATACGTATATTGAGACCATCATTGAGGTTATATGTTGAGTCGCACGGTTTACAAGTTTTTACGTTATTTGGACGTTGTTTCTTGTATTCCGAAAAAGCGATTGTTTTTTGGAAACTCAAATTCCTTTATGAAAAGGCCTTTTGGCCACACCAAAATCCATCTTCGAGGTGTCATCACCCTAATTGTTTCAAGGTCATTTGTCGAAACAGTGGGAGATGTTTGGATACAGTTTTCTAATTGAGAAAGAGGTACCGTGGCTTCTACATTAGTATCGGTTCGTGTTGATTGAGGCTCAGAAGTCGGGCTCGAAATTGGCACTGGTACTGGTGAACTAGCTACAGATATTCCTGATTTAGATGGCGATAGATTTCTCATACTAGATGTTTTGTCATCTATAATATTCATTTGTTTGCCCAGAATAAGGGCAAAAACTTCATGTTCATGTTGAGTAGGTGGTGTAACTTGTGCAGTGGATTTGCTTTGTGAGCGAGAAACGAACTCGTTGATCATACGTAATTATTTTACCTGTTACAAGAATAAAATTTATCAAAAGCTTTCCCAGACCAAAAATAAATTTTCCGCATCAAAAGCAACCTTGATTGATTGCTTTGACCTAAACTAAAAATTCTTTTTTTTTTAACTTTTGGGGTTTTCAGGTTTAGTTTCTTTTATTTATAAAAACAACTTAAAATTTATTTTTACAAAAGATTTTGTCTGGTACACAAAATACCTGCGTGAGCTTTATATACTATAGTTTGTTATACCCCAATGGCTAAATAAAATTTGAATATTTTCCTTTTATCTTAAACAACGCCGAGTTGTTCTTTTATTCGAAAATTTTTGGATCATCATGCGGATGTACCTATAATTAGGGGATAAAACATAAAAAAGTTATTTGTACCTGGGACATACATAGATACAGTTTAGAAATTTGATGAATCATTAATGTAAACATAATACTTCAGACGTAATTCTTGCGGTATTTTATTACAATAATCCCAAACCTATAACCTTCACTGTAATATTATGTAAGAACATTCTCCCCCTTAAAAAAAATGTAAATTGCCTAATTACATTATCGGATTAAGATCAACACGAATTAAAATTAAATCCTATAATTGATTTTGCATACATAAAGGAATAAATTTTTCACACTCATCGTCTGGTGTGCTTATGCCTTGATAACAAAACTATTTATGTTCGAGCATACATAAATAATTTATTAATTAATGTTTTATATCGTCTAAGCGATAGAACAGAACAACAACAAAAATATATTGTATAAGTAACCGTCTAGTAATTTAATTAGATAAATGATAAAAGAAACCATAATCTCTTTTTAATGATTCTGTAAAATAATTTCTGGAACGCATTATAATTTGAGGTTAAGATTTTTGCTATGTAACGTACTGAGTATGAGGTACAAGCAGTAGAATTATTTTACATTCAGTCGTTCACATTCAAGCAATATTAACATTTTAAAAATTAGCACGGGCGCAAAACTATTGATGGGTACAGGCATCTCTTCTAAGATCGTGGACACAGTTGTTTATGCTACCCCTGCTGGTTGTGTTCCCGTATCCGTGATCTTAGTTGATCGAGGTATCTGCGCTGCAGTGCAGCGTTGTGCCGTATTGTCTACATGGTGTAATTAATACATTGTTTACACGTGTAGATAAATATTTGAAAAATAATGTTTTTTCTTGTTTACCGCGTATATTTTTTCTTCATATCATATTTGAAGCCACTTAAAATAAAATGAGAAAAATTGGCTTGTGCGAAGATTATAGTTAATTTTAGGAACTTTCAACGCATACTTTGGCGTGACTCGCCGACTGAGAGACTGCAGGAGTACCAATTAAAAATAGTCAAGCACTGAACTTCATCAGCCGCTTACCTTGCCGTCAGAACACTGCAACAACTGGCAGAGATGAGAAAAAATCATTCCCATCTGCTTACCAGGTGGTAAAAACCGTTTTTTATATCGATGACCTCATGACAGGATGTGACACGATAAAAGAACCGCTTCGGGTACAAAATCAATTAAGTCAACCACTTCGAAGAGACGGTTTCAATTTAAAGAAGTGGACAAGCAATCATAAGGAATTACTAGCTAACGTCACAGAAACCGGAAGCACAGATGCATACAATATTAAAATAGATGAAACCGTCAAAGCTCTAGGGCTTTATTTTAAACCTTGTACGGACATCTTTGAATTTGATTTAGACCTGCGCACACTGGATTAGTGACGAATCAGATCATCATCACTACGACAGCCAAACTATTTGATCCGTTAGGATGGCTAGCCCTAATAGTAATAACACCGAAAATTACGATGCAAAAACTTTGGCTTCTAGAGCTTAGTTGGGATGAGCCGGTCTCACAAGAAATTGCAAGAAATTGCAAAATAGTGGGTTATCTACCTAGAAGAACTTACTCTGTTCATCGAATTGAAAATCCCCAGATGGATAGGATTCACAAGTGAACTAATCGTCGCAGTCCATGGATTTAGTGACGCCTCGGAACAGGCATATGCAGCTTGTATTATCTGAAAGTAGTCGCTGGAGAGCAAGTTGACATCAGCCTTGTAGCAGGAAAAACAAGAGTGGCACGGACAAAACAAAAAGTAACTTTCCCACGTTTAGAGTTAAACGGAGCCGTCCTAGCTGCGAAACTACTACAAGAAGTCAAGCAATCACTAAACATACGGCAAGCACCAACTTATGCATGGACTGATTCCACGATAGCACTTTCATGGATACAAGGCGAAATTCAAAAGTTAAAATCGTACGTTGCCAATAGAGTATCAGAAATCCGAAGCTTGACTGAACCATATCAATGACATCTTATAAAATCTAAAGGTAATCCAGCTGATTATGCTATAGTCGAAGAATAACAACAAAGGAACTTATAAATCACAACATCTGGTGGACTGGACCGCAATGGTTAAAAAATAATAAAAATTATCATTCGATGGACAGATACCCAGAATTTGATGAACAAGCAAGCTGAACTGAAACATGCAAACATGGCAACTGTCACCGAGAACGACAACCAATTCATACACTGAATAGAAAAAACTTTAAGCTTTATGAAACTAGAACGAATCGTAAAGAATGTAGACATCTTTATCAAAAGATGTAAAAAAAGAAAAATGTAGACGAGCATGATCTGCATGAAGCAGAACGTATCATCATAAAAGAATTGCTGAAGAACAAGTCAGCCAAGAAAAAAAACAAGTTATTACAACTAAACCCTTTTTTGGATCAATATGGAATTCTGCGGGTAGGTGAAAGACTTCAGAATTCATTGCTATATTATGAAAAAAAACATCCTGCGCGATACTTCCTTCTAATCATCAGCTCACTAGAGCAATAATCAATCACGCGCACTTGAAAACAGCACATGGAGGAATTCAACTTACCCTCTCATACCTACGTAAGAAGTTTTGGATCATACGTGCAAAAAGTGTCACTAAAACGTTAATTTCAAAATGTGTCACTTGTCACAGATTTGGAGCTCATCAAGGGAGTAACCAAATAATGGGAAATCTGCCATCTCCAAGGGTCATACTAGCGTTTATTATGCAGGTCCACAACAGTTAAAACCGAGCAGAAGTAGATGATATAAAACTTTTAAAGGCTATATAGGTATTCATCGCAGATTTCAAGAGATTCAGCTCTAGACGCAGTGACATGTACAGCGACAACGCAACAAATTTCATTGAAGTCAACTACCAGCTGAAAAAAATTAAAAAAGAAGCTCTAGTGGACTTTAATAAAATCGTATCAGAAGAGCTAGCTTCAGAAGCTATAACATGGGATTTCCAACCACCAGCATTATGATGGATCATTTTGATGGATTATGGGAAGCTGGCGTGAAGCCAGTCAAAACTCACCTGAAGAAGATTTTGGGAAATACCACACTGACCTACGAAGAATTGACAACCGTTTTAAATCAAATAGAGGCAGTGCTAAATTCTAGACCCCTATGCCCAATAACAAATGGCATAAATGATCTAGAGGTACTCACACCAGGCCACTTTCTAATAGGCTCAATAACAACAGTGCCCGAAGGTGATCTAACGAATTCAAACATTAATAGACTGGCAAGGTGGCAGCTACTGGAAAAATTAAAACAAGACTTTTGGAAGAGATGGAGCAACGAATATCTTCGAAGGCTACAATAACGTCCAAAGGGGTTACATACGAATCCACAAATCGACATAGGGGATCTCGTTCTTCTAATAGAAGATAACTTACCTCCTTCTAAATGGATGAGAGGTAGGCTAGTTGAAGTACATCCAAGAACAGATGGACATATACGAGTCGTCTCAATACGCGGCGCAGGAAATTCTTTTTACAAAAGGGCCATCATAAAACTCTCAGCTCTTCCAAAAGAAGAACCACTAACAGCAGAGAGGTGCGAAGATACAGTTGTGGCCAGCGCCGAAAATAATCAACCGAATTTACATAGACGAGTGACAAGAGCAAACACCAATCCAAGGCTATTGCTGTATACACTCTCAATAATCTGCATACTGTGAGCGGTAGTAGTCCAAGGAACAACAATGAAATACAGCATATCACGATTCATTGCTCATCCTGGGATTTACTTTGATAAAATTGGTCAAGGTAATCTAATCAACGGTGAGTGGAAGATCATAAGTTACTTTAATCTTACATAATATTTGGCTGAACTGGACTATCTAGAGCATTGCGTACTCGTCAGCTGGACAGATTATGCATAAACGGGACTAAGCATGGGTTTGTGTTGATAGCTCCGGCCCACACCATGAAACACTGGGGTATCTCAAATAAAATCGTCCCACATTGAGTTAAAGGAGCAAAATAATATAATAAACTCTTTAGGTGAAAACAAAATTGCTCGCCACAAACGGTCTCCTTTCGATTTTGTTGGCACGGTTGCTAATGAATTATTCGGCGTGCTTGGCCAACGTACCGGTAACGCCTACAAGGAGAGCATCGAAAAATTAAATGCAAATCTACACCACCACCAGAAATTACTACAACCACAGATGTCGATGTTGGAATCAACGATCAATTTGATTAAGCACAATTGTGAAGAAACCAGTCGAAAGTTCGAGACATTCACAAATATTCTGGACAATGTAATGTTTCATGAAGTGTTCACTGATTTAGCACTTCACACTATGATGGAAATAATCAAACTCCGTACGCTTCAATTCACAATAATCGACACTATCACAGAGGTTCATCAAGGAAAACTAGACCCTCTCATAATAACACCTCACCAACTCCAAGGGCAGCTCGGGTAAATCATTCAAGGCCTGAAACCAAGTCAAGACATACCTTTTCGTACCAATGACATAGCTACCATGTACAAGATAATTTAAACCAAAACAATAAAAATAGGAGATATAGTCATATTCGCAATCAAAATTCCACTAGTTCAGAGGGCACAACTTAAATTAAATCAAGTTATACCAGTGTCTACCATTCATCAGCTGGAATATGTATACATCAAACCTACTTCGAACTACCTGATGATCACCTTACAACAAAATCAATACATGACACTTTCTGCTGATGAATTCATGCACTTCTTTCAACGGAGAATAGCATTCATCAACCACTATATGATTATAATACAAATACAAGCAAGTGTGAAGTGCAACTACTCAAACGAATTGGAGATCTCCCAACAAGCTCTCAAATCAGCAACGCTATTTATCCCCCTGCGTAGATTCAATGCCTGGATCTTTGTGATGAAGCCCAGAACGCTTTGCAAGAACAACTGAAACAACCACTATTTTCATTGAAGGAGCTGGAATTCTGGAACTTCATCCGACCTGCATCTTGAAAGGAGATACATATACAGTGTCGGAATTTAGGACATTCAGCAGTAAACTCGAAATATCATTTTTGCCACAATTTAGTCTAACTGATTTGATAAACGAAAACCACACGGCCAAGATTAAATCTACATCAACATCAACCTTATCGGAAGTTGAAGTTATAGAGACCTCACCGACGTAAATGTGCATGACTATCACTATTACGTGGCAATATACTTGTTCTTCCCAGTAATTCTTGCTGTTGATCATTACGTAATCTATTTGGTTCGTTGTTCTGCTATCAAATGAAGTCTATGTGCATTTGTGTATATTTTTTTGTTGAATTTTTTTTTGTGTGGAAATTTACTGACTCGTTTGAATGGCTGGTTTGTGACGCAGAAGTAGATGAGTCTTTCTCCATTATTATTACGTTGTTCCAATTTTTGCAATGAAATCTCCTTGTATTATGTTGATCGTATATGTATGTTCATTATGCTGTTGTGGCTAGTTGTCTCTAGTTGTGGCTAGTTGTGGTCATAAAATTAATCCTTGGTTGCTCCAGCTGCGTGTTTTGTTGGAACATATCACCGAATGTTAGTTATAGTTGTGTTTTGTATTCTTTAATGGAATCTTCTGGTTTATATTCCACTAGTGCCTCATTGGTGCCTCAACATTTCGCCTAAACGACATTGTTGTTTTACTTTTTAACCAATCCATACAAATTTTCGACTGTTTTCTTTGGTTTGAGATTAAGTTAGGGCTAACTTCAAACGCATACAAGTTTGAAGTTAGCCCTAACTTAATCTCAAACCAAAGAAAACAGTCGAAAATTTGTATGGATTGGTTAAAAAGTAAAACAACAATGTCGTTTAGGCGAAATGTTGAGTTTGTGTACTAATTCCAATTTCAATTTATAAGAAATAATTAGAAGTTCAACATTTATTATAGGATGGGATCTAAGAATTTGGATTTTCTTAAGAAATAGAATTTCTCGAGACCTTACATGGTTATCAAGAATTTTGTTATGATTTTCTGAAAGGTCTAGATTAGGACTAACTATCTAGCCCAGCTAAAATTAATTTGAATTCAGACTTTTCACACTTTTTATTTTGGTTGGTTTAGACCTAATTTAGTTCTAACTTCAAACGTGTATACAATCGCGTGAAATTTGTACTGAACTAGTCCTAAAGTTAGTTCTTCCCTAGTTAGGTCTAACTTCTCATGCATTTAATTTAAAGAATTCAAAGATTCATTAGTTCGGAACCAAACTTCCAAACCAGGTTATCAAGAAGAAAATAAAGTATAAATTTGGTAACTAAGTGCACGATTCCAGAATATTTTCAAAGCGAACAATTCCCAAAACAAGAAAATGAAATACAAGTGTTCAATCATGAACAAGTTTTCTCCCACCAAGACAAACAATTCTGAAGCGTGTGACCGGATGATCATTTGATATGCATAGACAATGCAAAACGTCTACGTGAAAATGTCGTTTAATTTTATTTAAACTAAAATAATTCTAATCATTCTAGTTGGCCTAGAATTTACAGTGGTTCTTCGAGCCACAACAACAACAATATACGACAACCGCAGTATCAACCAGTCTATAACAACTAAATCATAGGGTTGGTGTTCCGAATAGAGCTGCCGGCACACTACATCAAACGGGTGCGAACAGCATACAACAACGATAATCCGGAAACACCACGCTATCTTAACTCACAGCACAGCAAATCAACGACGCGAGGTTTTTGCGCCAACCAACAACGAACGGCAGCAAGTCGAATAACATTCAGCCAACCAACAACAGCCCATTCGTGTAAAAATGGAACAACTAGTGCTCGCACAACATGAGATCACTGCCAACATATAGGTCAGTTGCTATCCAATTATAAAAAGGACAGTAAATCCCGAAAAACGAAAAGCTATTTAGAAAAGAAAATAGCATACGTGAAGGCGGCGCATCAGGAGTTAATGGCAAACGACGAGAAAATTCTATCGGTATCACCTCCAGTAGGGAACTCGCACTCGAATCGTTCTGCTAGGAAAACAACACAGGATGAATGTCCTTGGCTTCTAGCAGACGGGTACATCGGTCGACAACTTAATCAGAACTACAGATTCGCATTCGGAGAGCCGTCAAGCGGAGCCGGAAGCAAGTTTAAAAATAGGTAATCAGCAATCCAACAAGCCGCCGCCTTTTAAGCAACTTGAGTCTTCATCACACTCCAGCGGTAATGAGCATCATAAAACCACAGCTGAACCCTTAAATTCAACATTCAAGAGGCAAGATTTCTACAAGCGTCAACTACACTAAGAAATACACACCATCGAAGGCAGATTGGATAAAGGAAATTGTCCTATGGAATACCTTCAACTAAAGGTCAATCAACTTCAAGGGCAAATGAATGATATCTACCAACTACACGCAACAATCATGGTAGAAACGGATGAAAAGGATAAGACAACAAATTATTTCGTTCAAGATTACTATGGCACAACAAAAAAATCGAGTGGAATAACGATAATCCGATTACAACAATGCCAGGAGCTGGTAGCACGTAATACGAGTAAACTACACGTAGAACAAAAGGTCAAATTGCTACAAATAGAAATACCATCCTTCTGTGGCGATTACGATAAATGGACCTCGTTCAAAGATCTGTTAATTGAAGTAATTCATAACAATGACACATTATCCAATACCATGAAAATGACCTACTTAAAATCGAAGCCGCTCATCGCTTATCTAGCAGCAACAGGTGAAAATTATGATATGGCATGGGAAACAGTAAAGGCTAGATACGATAACAGGAGGTTGCTGTCCAGCAATTACTTCAATTTATTACTGTCGATGTCCACGCTACAACAAGCAACGGACCCAGCAACTCGCTTGATGCATGACACGCTTAAGGAAGTGCTGCATAACATTCAGCAACTTGAACTGGAGTCCTCATTCGACGTATTTGTCGTATTTTAAATCACTAAAAAACTCGATCGAGAGTCAATAGGGCTGTTTGAGACAAATATGCAACCAGGGAATATCCACCCAAGGAAATCCAAACGTTGAACCTCTTGTTTGACTTTTCAGAACGGCGATTTCAGTCTCTAGCAGCTATGGGGAAAAACCGGCCTGTAACAACACCTCGTCAAACCGTCGCACAACCGCTCAGACGAGCAAATGTCGCAATAGCTTCAGTACGCTGTGTGGCACCCAATTGTAACGGAAATCACAAATTAGAGACCTGACGCTTCAAAAATATGCCAACCTTGGAGAGGGCTAAATTGGTCAACCCAACAACTCTGTGTGCGATGCCTAGAAGGTCATGACAGCAATGACAATCGTCGTGGTCCAGGCATCAACCGCCAACGGTCAGCTCGTAACACTGCGAGCCCTGATAGATCCTGGGTCCCAGGCAACACTAATTTCATCCAGAGCAGTAAATCGTTTCAATTTCAAAAAGAAGAAAATAAATATAAAAATTTCCAGCATTGGGGGTCAAGTGGCCCGCTATCACCCTACTTCCCGGGGAAGTTCACCTTAACCATTGAGGCACTAGTATTCGACAATCTGGATCATTAATTTCGTCAAGGCAAGGTTGACGACAGCAAATGGACTCACTTGGATAGACTAAAATTAGCCGATCAGCTGTTCAATCATCCACAACCTATCGACCTAATAATTCACGTCGACTACTAAACGTCCATAGCCACCGACAACATAATTAAGTCGGGACCTAACGATCCGATGGCTCAAGAAACTGAGTTGGGCTGGATTTTGATGGGTAACATGGGTCAACGTTCTAGAGAAAAGCTCACTATGGATACTACTAAGGCCATCGAGAATCAACTAAAACTCTTAGTGTAAAACGACAATATTCAAGACGAGCGAGTCCGTACCGAAGAAGAGCAGAGGGCGGACGAACACTTTTCGTCAACAGTACAACGAGACGGTGACAGCATGTACACGGTGAGAATCCCGTTCAAGGAGGATCCCCCACACCTTGGAGAATCAAAGAAAACGGCTACCGCTCGTTTATTACAACTACAGAGATGGTTTAAAAAAGACACCCCGACTTAGATCATATGGAGTTGCTTCCCAAGGTAGAAGATCACCTAAACTATAATAGTTGCTACATTCCACACCATGGCATAATGAAGCAGGGTAGCCCTTCGACTAAACTGCGTGTAGTCTTCGATGTATCATCAAAAACAACAAATGGATCGTCCTTAATGAGAAAATGATAATCGGTCCAAAGCTACAGCAAGATTTGGCGGACATAATCCTTCGTTGGCGTAAACATCAGTACGTACTAACGGCCGATATAGAAAAAAATGTATCGGCAGGTGTGCATACACGGGCAAGACGTATTATCAACTCATTCTATGGCCCGCTTTCTGGCCGAGCGCGTCTTAAGGAAATTAGCGGAAAACGAAAAGCGATTGTTTCCTATCGCCTTCGAAATCATATTGTCTGATTTCTACGTAAATGATTTGCTCACAGGAAGCGATAGCATAGACCATGGCTCGGGCATGATACAACAGCTAATAGGGCTCTACGAGAAATGTGGACTAAAACTAAGGAAGTGGTCTTCCAATAGTAGGAATTATTAACGCTGTAAAGGACATAAACATAGTTAGATGTCCCAATACGACAAGGAGCACCAAAAAGGGGAACTACATGGCTTTGCTGATGCATCCGAACTTGCATATGCTGCTGTAGTATATTGCAGGACTACATACGAAGCAGGAGAAGTAGCCACTAATCTTGTAATGGCAAAAACGCAGGTGGCTCCCATCAAACAAAGCTGTCAGTTCCTCGATTGAAATTAAACGCGGCTAGACTGTTACCTAAACAATTAAGGCATGTCCAACTAGCACTGCAATTAAGTGAATGTCAAATGCACGCGTGGACCAATTCGACCATCACATTAAGCTGGGTCAAGGGAGAACCAAAACATTTATAGCGAACCACATTTCCTGCATAAGACACAATTTACCAACAGCTACTTGGCATCACGTAAGGTCGCACGAAAATCCCGCTGACCTCACTTCTCGAGGAACATATCTTATAGTGGCACGGACCAGCGTTTCTACAACATGATTCCAATCAGTGGAAACTCTCTGGAAATATCGAGCAAAACAGTGAGACTGATCCATACAAGTCTCTCTTCTCGAGGAACAGGAAGAGAAAGTAACCTTAACAGCAGCAACGAATTTAACCAACGTCTGGTTGGAATTGTTTCAAAGAATTTCCAGTTATGACAAATCAAAACGAGTGGTAGCTCGATTGTGCAACGTTCATCAATCGGGTTGCACGGAAAATTCCAGCACTCAAGGAACTCAGCTGTCTGTGATACACACAACGATTGCCGAACAACAGCAAGCTTTTATCTTTGAATCCATTTCTGGACGATAATGGAGTATTGCGAGGGCGACTACAAAACGCAAACATCCTAACAGCCACCAAAAATCCAATTATTTTGAGTAAAAATAATCCAATTACGAGAAAACTCATCGAAGGGCCTACAAGTTAATGTTGCATGGAGGAGTACAGCTGACACTATCACACCTAAGAGATAGATATTGGATACTGGATGGAAGGCAAGCTGTACGACTCGTGACCAAGAAATGTGTTATATGCTTCCGACACCAACAACAAAATGCGAGGCAACATATGGGTGATCTTCCAGGTTCTAGAGTATGGCCAGGCAGACCATTCGCTAAAACCGGAATCGATTATGCTGGACCTATTCAGCTGAGAGCAACAAAAGGCTGAGTTCATAAATCTTACAAGGGGTGCATATAGAAATAGTTAGCAACTTAACAATGGACGTTTTATTGCTGCTTACCAACGATTCACGTCACGACGAGGCTTATGCACGGATCTGTATTTGGATAATGACACCTACTTCATTGCAGCCGATGCTGAAATGAGTAGAATCTTCGCATCGCCTTAATCACATTGCCTATTGAGATAGCAAATGAAATATCCGCCAGCGGGACAACTTGGCATTTCATACCACCATTCGCTCCTCATTTTGGTGGCATTTGGGAAGCTGGAATTAAATCTTTAAAGGGTCACCTAAAAAGAGTCATAGGAGCCACTACTCTTACGTTTGAAGAATTAAGTACCGTAACCGTTCAAATAGAGGCAAGTATAAATTCGCATTAACGCCGCTAACCAATGATTCCTCCGATCTACAAGCATTAACTCCTGGCCATTTCTTGATCGGAGATGCTCTCAAAAGCCAACCTTCTGCCGTGGGCAAGATTATACCTCTATCCACAAGATGGCATCTAGTACAATGGATGATACAAGACGTTTGGAAGTTATGGTCAGCTGAATATCTACACCAATTACAACAACGCAGCAAATGGAAAACGGCGGAAACAAACCTATCGATAAATGACTTGGTCCTCTTACGAGACGACCAACTTCCAACAACATATTGGAAATTGGGTTGAATTATCGTGACTCAAGCTGGCACTGATGGTCTAGTTCACGTAGCGTACTGTTAAATGTAAAGACGATGTGTACAAACGACCAATCACCGAACTATGCAAACTTTCCATAGAAGCGGAGACGTCAGACATTCGAGAATTTGATGCTGCCAACCGCAAAGAAGTGTAAAGTGTGGATTAAAGGCCAGCAATTTAGCCTTGGCGTTATTATCGGTATGCACCATCCTAGGTTTGGCGCACGGTATTTCTAACATAAGCCCCTTCGGCCATCCATCAAGCATAAGCCGTCGCCATGAAATGGAATCTAGTAATTTTTTACAACTTGGCCGACTATTGGAAAGAAGTAGAATACTGCAACTAAGCCGTAGTCCAACTAGAAAGAGCTTGTAGAGATCTGTCAGGATTCAACTGTAACACTACCCTGCAACATTTGCAATGGCGACTCAACAACCTCATGGCAAAAAACAAGTTATTAATACGAATCCCAGTTTGAGATGCAGAATGAAACATCTATAATAGATAACACGGTAAAATTGATAAAGCATAATTCCAACTTCACCATGATGTCCATGAACAACCTGTTACAAGAGCAGAGGCGATTAAGACAATAATTAATAGTGATACAAGAGTATCGAAGTGATGATGACCGGGTTCACTCGGTGCTAATGAACTTAATCGAGTTAACATTGATCCTACAGAATTTGGAAGACACCCAACACAGTCTACTTGATATAGTGTACTCGGCGCATCAGGAGGTTTTGCATCCCACTATACTCACGCCGGACCAATTAGAAGAACAACTTTCGCTGATTCGGCAACACGTACCGACATCAGTCAGTGTCCCTCGTAAGCAATTGTCTGATTTATTACAGGTACACGCTTCTATCCGTCATTGCCGTGCCAGACATTCTGCATGGCCACACACAATCAAGCATTGTAAGTTCAACTAAATATCTGGCCATGGACAGCCATCGCGAACATTTCGCGTTTTTCTGTACGGAGCAACTATCTCGTTGCCAGATTGTCTCCCCATTTCATTTTTTATACGAAACATCAAGAGTTTTCAACACATTCACTAACAACGAGACCGGTGTGAAGTTTTCAACATTTATCAAAAGTGTAGCTACACAAATTAACAAAAAACAAAAAGTGTAGATCTACATAAAAAAATTGTGGCAGGGTTGAATTTGTTATAGTTTTCACTAAATGTAATCTAATCTAATCCGCGGCATATCTCTGCGACCTTCGGGGAATTTTTTTTGTTAAGTGTAAATGGAAATAATAAGATAAAAAGTGTAAACCGGGTCTTGTGGGTGTTTAAGGGCCATGAACACAAAATTCAAGAGATGACACCACAAATCTGAGTATACTGGCATTTCAGGGACACTCCCTTCAAGCTATAATAATATGCGACATATCTCTGCGACCTTCGGGGAATTTTTTTGTTTAGTGTAAATGGAAATAATAAGATAAAAAGTGTAAACCGGGTCTTGTGGGTGTTTAAGGGCCATCAACACCAAATTCTAGAGATGACACCGCAAATCTGAGTATACTGGCATTTCGGAGACACTCCCTACAACCTATAGTGATATGCGGCATATCTCTGCGACCTTCGGGGAATTTTTTTTGTTTAGTGTAAATGGAAATAATAAGATAAAAAGTGTAAACCGGGTCTTGTGGGTGCTTAAGGGCCATCAACACCAAATTTTAGAGATGATACCACAAATCTGAGTATACTGGCATTTCAGGGACACTCTCTTAAACCTTTAGTGATATGCGGCATATCTCTGCGACCTTCGGGGAATTTTTTTGTTTAGTGTAAATGGAAATAATAAGATAAAAAGTGTAAACCGGGTCTTGTGGGTGTTTAAGGGCCATGAACACAAAATTCAAGAGATGACACCACAAATCTGAGTATACTGGCATTTCAGGGACACTCCCTTCAAGCTATAATAATATGCGACATATCTCTGCGACCTTCGGGGAATTTTTTTGTTTAGTGTAAATGGAAATAATAAGATAAAAAGTGTAAACCGGGTCTTGTGGGTGTTTAAGGGCCATCAACACCAAATTCTAGAGATGACACCGCAAATCTGAGTATACTGGCATTTCGGAGACACTCCCTACAACCTATAGTGATATGCGGCATATATCTGCGACCTTCGGGGAATTTTTTTTGTTTAGTGTAAATGGAAATAATAAGATAAAAAGTGTAAACCGGGTCTTGTGGGTGCTTAAGGGCCATCAACACCAAATTTTAGAGATGATACCACAAATCTGAGTATACTGGCATTTCAGGGACACCCTCTTAGACCTTTAGTGATATGCGGCATATCTCTGCGACCTTCGTGGAATTTTTTTTGTTTAGTGTAGATGGAAATAATAAGATAAAAAGTGTAAACAGGGTCCTGTGGGTGTTTAAGGGCCAACAACACCGGTGATGCGGTGAAGTCTTAATGTTTTAAAAAACGTAAAATCCATTTCTCCCAGAGCGCTTAAAATGTGCTCAACCCAATTAGATATCCGATCAATATTCTAATCCACGTGTGCACCCTTCATTTATAACTTGGATACGGTTTAGATACCGTAGATTATATAATCGTAATATAAATAATTTCATCCGTTAAGCATGTAAACCCTTGAATGAATCAATTCATGTTTAACTAGAATAATCCATTACATCGAGCATAAAAAAAAATAAATCCCATTCATCATTTCTAAATTTTTGTCGTACATACGCGCAATTAGCTTTTCCGAGGAAAATGGGAAAAAATATTAGTTCGACTTGGTTACGACGAAATACGTATCACGACTTTATACATTTTCCATTTTCCACCTGTGTATATTTTGTAAATCACGTCACTTATTTATGGTAAACATATTTGATTTAAGTTAAGAGCGAATTGAAAAATGAGCGCACACCAACCACCCAAACGATTTTCCAATTACTTTATTGTTTGTACTTCTCACATACCTACGTACATACATACAATTGGGTATTGATTTTAATTTTTACGATAAAATACTTCATCGTGCACATGTCTTTAAGATTTTTAATTTGAATTTTATTACACCTACGAGCATACGAAAAAGATTTAAATTCCATTAAAAACTGATTTTGATTTTATTTCAGATTTGAAATTTAATATACAATCTTTCTGTTCTTCCGACGGACCCCCAATTCATAGAAATTTGTAAGAAGTTTCATATTGAACAGTCTAACCGTGTAAAGGGAGCTAGTTTTTCTTCCAACACGGTTTTTTGTCAAAAATCGTTAGCATAAAACGAAAAAACTCCTATGGAGGCTGCCGCTTCTGGTGGACCGATTTCATCCAAAAGTCATTGGAATATCCCAATTCAAGAGGACGAGAAGTACCTCAGTATTCTCCTAGGGCATTTATTTACAAATTGTTTTATTGCTGATCTTGTGTGTACGCTTCCAGCTTTCGCAATCGTACAGCAACACTGATTTCACACACAATATTTCAAGCAGTCGATGACGCAGTACCGACACGGGTGGAATATTGTATATTGTAGCAAGTTCAACAGTTTTTCATTGTTTGTGTTGTATATAAATATTGTTGATTTTATGCGTAAGCAATTTTCACGTATAAAAAGCCCGGTTTATCGAGGTAATAAATAGAATTGAATTATAAACCCATAACAACAGTTGGTTTAATTCTCAGTGAATATTTGCAGCTCACCAGTGGTAAACCAAATACTCACCTAAGTACAGAAATCTAGGCAGAGGCCAGATTTTTACAAGATCCTTCGAGCCTCCAGAACAACCGGCAGCCAACACGTTCCACAAACATATTGCTACAGGCCAAGACACGTCGAAGCATCGAACTCACAACAACAGGTATTGAAATTCAACGGCCAATCAACAACCAGCAAATAAATCAATCTACGCCATACAACAACAGTCCAACACCCCGATCAATAAAAACATAGAAATGGAGCGGTTATTGCAGCAGCAAAATGACAAGGCAGCTCGGAAAACTAAAAAATAAAATATCTTGAGGCGAGAATAGCAACTCTCAAAAAGACGTACAACGAATACGTCGATGTGGACAATCAAAAAGGAGAGTTCTAGCCTGAACTAGATCCAAAACATCCATACTATAAAGACAGGCAAATAGTATGGGAAGGATTGTAACGGGTATACCTGGCATGAGTTGGTCGCGGGAAAATTCTCGTTTCCTAAAAATTGAATGCCACCTGTCACCGAATTAATTATTCCATCTTGTGAGAACCCCGGCGTGGTCATGTTCTGCCGGCTATGCTCAGGGTATGGGGTGGGTTTTACCGAGGATCACAAGATGCGTGCTAGACCACAGGAATTTAAAATTTGCAGGATGAAAAAGGATAACAGGACTCGGACCAACTTACCTAACATGTCATAATCACACTTACCCTCAACCTCTACATTAAAATTGTTAGTTTCTCATCATGAACACTTGCAAAGCGAAAATTATTCAACCAAAAAGTAAATCATTACACCAGGACACCCAAAAAAAAATAAATGAAAAATTGAATTTCGAAATTAATATAATTATTTAATGGTTTTATTGAAATAAGATCGTAAAAAGAAAATAAATCCATGAACATATGATTGAAAAATCGAAAATAAATCAAAAACTTAACGTTATACAATTATTCTATCCGTTAAATTTTAATATACTATTTACTAAGGACGTCCAGTATAAACTGTAACTTGGCAATTGTAAAAAAAAAACTCAAGTAAATTCTAACTTAACTAAAACCCTCCACCGGACTATTATAAAATGAAAAATATTTACGCTTAATTCTAATTATAAAAATGTAAATAAGACCTTAATTAAATTTGGTTGCGGCCGAATATCCAAGTAGTTGAAGTCGATGCACCATTTAATTATTATTGTTGTATATTTATTTTATATTTGTACTGATTATTATTTGTAATACTATTAGAACTTAGTATTAGTATAAACTATTATAAACGTTATTCGATTATTATTATTTTGTTGTACATATTTTTAATTTTTATCTTTTTGTTGTTTTAACGTAGTTACGTGCACCTTGTTTTAATTGTTCTCGTCGCATTGCATTAATTTTTAAGAGACGAACCAATGGTCACCTTTTTATTTTTTTTTTATTTTTTTTTAGATGCCTTGGTATTATTTTGTTATTTGGTATAACCGTATTAGATGTACCGTAAATTACTAACCCAGCGATATGCTCATTTTGTTGCATACCCAAATGCTTGAGTAGATATAATTTTAGCGTGTTCGTTTTCGTTTTACAGTTTATGTCACAATCTTAATTAAACAATCACACAGCAACCATAAAATAGGTCTATAATTTTAACTTGCGACTAACACAATAATTCACTGTATATAATTTAGCATAATGTTTACTTATAATATAAAATAACTAACATGCCGGTTAAATTTATTTTTGACTTTTCAAAAGGTTGAGCAAAGTTTAACAGTTTGCCCACCATCGTTCGTGAAACATACACTGTTCACCAAACCGATATCAGACTTCATAAATGAGTTTTTATTCTATTTTATTTTTATTTATAAGCACTGGTATGAAATAAATTCGCACAAAACCATGAATTTTGCTAATTTTAGCTTGTTATTTAACACAACTTGAATTTATTATAAGAAAAGAGTGCAGCTAATTTATACTTGCACAAATGTTCATGAAAATTCACTAATTTTAATAATTTTTAATTTTATTTTTTTATTTAGATTACTCCGTAAGCAACTCAGAAAAACTTTCCACTAACTACCGTGCACCCAAAAGCAAAACCTATTTATACTTTTCGTTTTTGTCTTTTTTTTTTATAAACCGAAGCTTGCCCCACCCATTAACAATTATTACCAAAGTATTTAACTATACTTCACCACTACATGCTATATAATTTTCCCGCGCTTTCAATGTTCAACGTATTTGTTCGTAACCGCTACGTCAGGGGAGCAAAACCTTACCAAACTTGAAACGTGCGAACTTTAGTCGACGTTACAGGATTTACAAAATATGTTGAAGATATGCGTCAACGCCTGAACTCATCATCCTTGCCATCAACGCCAGCCTCAGACGCATCTTCCAAATTCAACTTTGCCGACGAGGAGTCAAACAACAACGACCAAGGAGATGAAACTTCATCAACCAACAAAGCTAATCAATCATCTGATTCATCAAGTAAGGACTACCAGCATCAGTCTGAAAGTGCCAGTAAAGGAGTGGCACACAACAACCAGAAGCGCTCAAGAAGCAAGATGTCCTGAGGAGGAGGATGCACAGAAAATTAGAATCGATTGAAGAAGCATTGGACGACAACAACATTCCAATGGAGTTCATAAAGCTAAAACCGGCTCAATTATCCCAAGAAACGGAAGCAATTGACGATTTGCACATAGAGCTCTTAGTAGAAATGGAAGAGCAAGAGCAAGCAGCTCACTACTTCCAAAACAACAACTATGAGGCTCTCAAGGATAGAGTAGAACCAGGACTTCGAACCAGGCTGGAGAAGCCAAGGTACAATTGCCCAAGATAGAGCTACCAACATTTCATTATGAGCATTGGAGCTCCTTCAACGATATTTTCAGCGAGCTCATCCACAACAACAATTAGCCCAGTTGATCAGTCACCTCTCAACAACTGGTGACAATTACAACAAGGCCTGGGAAATACTACAAGGAAGATACAACAACCCCAGATTATTAGCAAATAAGTATTTCAACTCACTACTAACTTTACCAACAATACAAGCACCATCAGCGGCAGCAATTCGTAATTTGCATGATACTACAGTTGAAATATTACACAACATCAACAAGTTAAAATTACACTCTCCTTTTGAAGCCCTAGTGATGTTCATTCTAGGCAAAAAGCTGATCCCGGAAACCACTAGGCTCTACGAAACATCATTAGAGAATCCGAGAGAAACTAAACGAATCAATGAATTCTTCAGCTTCATAGAAAGAAGATTCCAATCGCTAGAGGCTATGGGGTCCACCAAGGTGGTATACGCACAACCGCAACCAATGGTACCACTGAAACGAGTACACGCTACAACCGTAGACAGCCAGTGTGTAGTAAAGAGATCCCAAGGAAAGCATCAGCTGCAAGACTGCAATCAGTTCAAGCTAATGCCAACGTTAGACAGAAACAAGTTGGTCAGCGAAACAACTACTTGTGTACGTTGTTTAACAACCAAGGAGTAACCCATGCAGATCCGCAATACGATGCATTGCGTGCCAAGGACATCACCACACTCTTCTGCATGGTATCAACAAGGCATCGACCAACATGGAGACAACACAAACTCTAGTAGTTAAACAACAAGGACCTGTATTACTACCAACAGTAATTGTTAGAGTAGCAGCGGACACTGGACCACAATGAGGGCGTTAATTGATTCAGGGTCCCAAGCTACATTGATATCATCGAGAGCTGCCAATATGATCGGAAAACAAGGAAATATATTATGATACCGACATCATCATAACAAAATTACCGGCAGTGGATTTAAATTTGCCTTATTTCACCGAACGGAAGCGGATTCGTAGAAATTATGATATCTTGCTGGATGACATCCATCAACGAGGTTGAGGTTGCTACGAGCCACAGTCGATATGAAAGTAAGCTAGTTGAATCCAAGAAAATGGAGGATTTCAATGAATTATTTAACAACAACAAGGACAAAATCCCACTACCACCGCCTCTAAAAAAACACTGAAAATACAATCAACAACAATAAGCTGGATGAAGCGTCAGTAAAACTACTTAAAAGAGTAAAAGTAAATCATATCAACAGTTTATTGCAACAAGCTCGAGTATGTTTAGAGGAAGGTCGTGGTACTCCTCATTTAACCCAAAAATTACAGCAGTCAGAGGGCAGCAGAGTAAAGATGGATACGCTGAATGATAAAATCCTCGTTGAAATACCAGAAGAACAAAAACATACTTCGTACTTTCTCCAAGAAATTTATGACAGAAGGAGTCAAAATGTGGATGAGATGTCGGCAAGACTACAGGCAGCTATTCAACAACGAGCAGCCCAAGGAAGTCCACTTACTGAGAAAAATTATCCCATATTTCAATGGGCAATATAAGGAATGCGCAGCATTTTATGATCGATTCAGTAGGTTTGTACACGAAAATAAAACCCTCACTGACAGTCATAAAGTAAGCTACCTCAAATCATACTTTTAGAGGCGATGCAGCGAAACTTTTGAATCATATATTAACACCTGGAGTGAATTATGCAAGCAGTAACAAGCGTTCACTTGTCACCAATCACGTAAATACGCTATTGAATCTCCCAACGCACAATTGCGAGTTGGCAAATACAATAAAGGCTCTGCACGACACAATAAATGAAAATCTTCATGCCATGAACAACTTGGGCGTAGAGACGTCAACGTGGAATGCAATACTAATTCCATTAGTGTTAAGGAAGCTAGACAGAGAGACACATCGTCGATAAGCAGTTACTCTGGTGAATCCTCGGGAAATTCAATCGTTAAGTGAGTTCTTAAAGTTTCTAGAATGTCGTTTCCAATCTCTAGAAGCATCGCAAACAACAAAGGTTGCACAACAAAGCAGAACAACAAACACACCACCTATTGCTGTAAACGTACCACCGCCTAGAAGAACTTTCGCTGGGATAGAAAAAAGATGCATTTGTCTGCAGTTTTTAAGGAGATGCAAGTTCTGGAATGTCTTTCTTCTTGCATGTCAAAGTAAGGGAACCTGTGTGGTATGTCAAAGAAGGCATAACACATTGCTGCACACAAGGGAGGTGACAACATCCACAATGCTCCATTCCGCGAAAAACAACAACGAGAAATGATCTGTACAGAATAAGGTGTCCTTGTTAGCTATCGCATTGATCAACGCTACAAGTTGCATCGGATATCCGATAAAATTACGTGCACTAATAGATCCAGGCTCTCAGCCATGATTTATCATGTAGGCATGTAGGTAAATTCCGAGCAGATTTACAAGTCACTGGAATTGGAGGAATGAAAATTAATAAAATAAATTATAAGGTACACATAACCATTTCACCTCATTACCCTTCGACATACAAGCAGGTGGTGGAAGTTTTCATCTTACCAAATTTAACTGTGGGTCTTAACAAATCAACTTGGAAAGAGCTGGCATTGTCTGATCCAAATTTTGAAGTATCTGGTCCAATTGATATGATTTTAGGAACAGAGGTATACGCCAACATCTTGTTAGACGGTGTAATAAAGAAATCACCGTACCAGCCAATAGTCCAGAAAACTGAGTAAGGATGGATTCTCCTGGGTCTCACGACAGATTCAGGATTAACGTCAAATTCACTACCTCTGGCAGTACAAAACAATCTAGACGTGCAGCTGCGACAATTCTGGGAAATTGAAGAGCTACCAAGGGGAAGTCATACTCAAAAGAAGAAGAGATGAGTGAGCAACACTTTGCAATTACTCACAGAAGACTACCAGAAGGACGATATGATGACACTATGCCATTAAGGGATGAACTGGAAATAGGAGACTCAAGGAAATGTGCGGTTTCAAGACTAATTCAAGTAGAACGGAATCCACAATTAAAACAAGAATACCATAACTTTATGAATGAATACATAAAGCTAGGACATACGGTTCCGGTCAATTCAGAAGATGCCAAGGGCAAACATGTTACCTACCGCTCCATGCTGTGGTCAAGCAGTCAAGTACAACAACCAAGGTGAAGGTAGTCTTTGATGCATCAATGACAACAACACAACAGAACTTATATACTATAGAGAGCTAACCCAGACGAGCAAACTAAAGAATACAAGTTCCGAACAGTCACGTATGGTACCTCGTTCGCTCCATATTTGGCCATTAGAACTCTAAAACAACTTGCCATAGACGAGCAAAATAAGTATCCAATTGCTGCTAAAATCCTGTTGAAGAATTTCTATGTCGACGATGTTCTCTCTGGTGCAGAAACCATAGAACATGCAGTAAAATGTCAGCAACAGTTAAGAAAAACGCTAAATAATAGAGATTTCAAGCTGAGAAAATGGGCATCGAACAACGGAACCATAATAGAGGGTATTCCTGAAGAACAAAGGGAGTCAAAAACCACATTCATAAATAAGGACCATGAATCCATAAAAACGTTAGGAATATTGTGGAACCCCCAAAGAGATGAATTTGAGTTCCAGGTCAACATGGAACCCATGACAATAGTTCCAACAAAACAATCCCTTATCTCGGAGGTATCCAAGATATTCGATCCGCTACGATTGTTTTTTACCCAAAAATTATTATAGGAAAACTATTGTTTCAGCAGTCATGGATAAGGGGATTATCATGGGATGAAGAAATACCTGAGGAAATGAAAAAAAAATTGATTCAATATAAAACTACGCTCAGCGAGCTGCAAAAAATTAGGATTTCCATTAGGAATTACCTTACGCTACTGTAGTGTACTACAAGGTGACAGATGCAGGAGAATGATCAATTACACTTATAAGTCAGAAACTAAGTCTTCCAAGATTAGAACTTTTTGGGGCAGTACTGTTAGCGAAACTACTGAGACAAGTTTCAAAGGCCATGGGAATCCCAAAGTCGAAATGCAAGCCTGGACTTATTCGATAATTGTTCTAGCCTGGCTGCAAAGACACCCTAGTAAGTGGAAAACTTTCGTAGCAAATAGAACATCGCAGATTCATGCTATCCTCAGCCCTGCACAATGGCAACATGAAAAATCAAAAGAAAAGTCCGCGGATTGCGCATCTCGTGGCGTAGATCCTGATAAGCTGGGTGATAATAAATTATGATGGTCCGTCCCGGATTGGCTTAGGAGTAGTATCGAGCCATCATCGAGTAACGTAATAACGGAGACTGAGTTAGAAAGAAACGGCAAGATACTCTCTGCAGCATAAGCACAACTACAACAGAACCAGAAATATTAGAAAGGTTTTCTTCTCTCACAAAAACAATTCGAGTACTCGCGTATATTTGGCGTTTCTATTGGGATAGCCACCATAAAGGTGAAAAACGGAACGGGGCGCTAACAGTTAACGAGTTAGAAGCAGCTAAAGTATGGATTGTAAAGATGGCACAAGCTTCTAGGAAGATATAAGAAAATTAAAGGAAAAATGGTCATTTGGCTCCAACAGTAAAATACTCTCCTTACATCCATTTCTGGACACGAATGGAGTACTTAAAATAGGATGACGATTGCAACATTCAATTTTGAATTATAACGAAAAACATCCAATCATCCTACCACCAAAGGGTCATCTCACAAGTTTGATCATCGATTGGGCACATAAAAGTACTCAGCATGGAGGTTTGAACTTAACGCTCGCGTTCATAAGGAAGCAATTTTGGATCCTCTAAAGCAAAAGAGGAGGAAGTGTGGGGGAAGCCTACCTCCTCCAAGATTAATACCCTCAAAAGCATTTACCCATACAGGAATAGACTATGCTGGGCCCATCAATTTTCGAATATCCAAGGGCCGCGGAACAAAGAGTCGGAAGGGATACATCGCCATTTTCATCTGTTTAACAACGAAAGCGATGCATATAGAATTGGTTAGTGATTTAACAACACAAGGATTTCTCGCTGCCCTCAAATGTTTCATAGCCCGAAGGGGTGACGTCGCAAATATGTATAGATGAATGCCACGAATTTTGTGGCTGCAAATAAATATTTGCAATCATACGTAATAACAAACCAAGGGGTAGCACCACATTTCGGCGGCATATGGGAAGCAGGAGTGAAATCGGTAAAGCAGCACTTGAAGAAAGCTGCAGCATCCGTACTACTGAGGAGAGGAGATATGAGGAATTAACAACTCTGTTGTGCCAGGTTGAAGTAACATTAAATTCTAGACCGCTATGTCCATTATCAGAGGATCCCGCAATGAACTTGAATGTTTGACACCCGGGCATTTTTAAATGGTAATTCCATGCTCACCTTGCCTTAAGGTTTATTCCAAAAAATCATATGGTACTGGATTTATAAGGTTCCAGATGGATAAGTATATAGTACATAATGATGCACAATGATTCGTGCTACTTGTGCTATAGTTGGTTTGGCTGTAGTATGGTTCTGTTTGGCTTTATCAGGTTTTGCCTGGAATTATAAGGTTCCTGCTAAAAAAGCATATAGTGCACACAATGATGCACAATAAATTGTGCTATAGTTAGATTGGCTGTAGAGGGTATAGTGCCGTTTGGAATAATATGGTTTCCACCTAAAAATCATCTATTGCAGGATTTAGAAGGTTCCGGCTGAACAATTATATAGTACCAACGATGCACAATGGATTGTGCTACTTGTGCCATTGTTGGTTTGACTGTAGTATGGCTCCGGCGGGCTTTATTATATTTCGACAGGAATTATAAGGTTTTGGCCGAATAGCCTATATTGCACAACGATGTACAATCCATTGTGCTTCTTGTGTCGTAGTTTTTTAGCTGTACATAATCATACCATTGGCTCAAGCTGAAATTATGAGGTTTCTACCAATAAATCACATAGTGCGAGATTTATAAGGTCCCGGCTTAAATATTATATAATGCATAATGATGTACAATCATCGTCCTAATTGTGCCAAAGTTGGTTTGGCTGTAGTATGGTTCTGGCTGGCTTTATTAGGTTTCGGCTGGAATTATAAGGTTCCAGCTGAAAAATTATATAATGCTGGATTTATAACTGCTACTTCCAGTACCTAAAGGGTCTTTTGCGGGGTGAAGCAGCATCACTTTTGCGGCATTTCAGCGTTACTGAGACGAATTATGTCGAAGCTCTGCAGAAATTAATTCAGCGTTACGATAGAAAGCGCCATACCGTCAACGCATTTATCAAAACGTTCAGCGCAGCATCAATTCGAAAACTATGGGATAAGTCGAAGTCGTTAGAGGACTTAAAGCTCTCGGATCAAACGCAGAGCACCGGGATCCTAGGTTGATTTATATAATTGTGAGCAAATTGGATTCTGAGTCCAAGGGTTTGTGGGCTCAACATTCTGCCGAAAAGGATTTTCCTACGTTAAAGGAGCTTTTTGAATTTTTGGGAAAAAGAACTGATGCATTGGAATCCGTTAGCAGAAGCGTCGTAACGAAATCAAATCTTTCTCCAAATACAAAGCCTGACAGTTCCAGAGCATTCGCCACAATTAGTAAGCCGTCTTGTCCAATTTGTAATTCAGATGAGCATAAACTTTTTGAATGTGCTAGCTTCAAGGAAATTGATGTTAATAAAAGAAGGGAACTAATACGCCAGGAAAAGCGATGTTTTAATTGCCTTAATTTCAGTCACGCGACCTATAACTGCAAATCTCGAGTTCGCTGTCGTCAATGCAGCAAGAAACATCATACTCTTCTACATGAAGGAACTGATAAATCAGCCCTAGCACAACCTGATCAACCCACAGCCAGCACCATATATGAATCCAAGGTTATGCAATTCTCCTCCGGGGAATCGCAAGTGATTTTACCGACGGCAATGGTAAAAATAAAGGACCGATTTGGGGGCTTCCGAACATGTCGAGCACTTCTAGATTCAACATCACAAGAGTCATTTATTACCGAAGATTGTGCTCAAAATTTAGATCTACCTCTTACTAATGGAAGGCTTTTGATGAAAGGCTTAGGTGATGCTCAATTAGGCAGTTCAAAGGGAAAGGTAGAATTATCGTTAAGGGCGGGCGGCGGAGAGGAGTTGAAAGCATGGGCATTCGTAATTCCTAAAATTTCGGCCAAGCTCCCATCATACGAATTCGAAGTAGCTAACTGGCACGAACTAAGAAATGTCTCGTTAGCGGATCCTAAATTTAATCAGCGCAGCGCGATCGACGTATTACTTGGTACTGAGATCTATTATCAAATTACTCAATGCGAAAAAATAAAATTGGGGGATCGTCTTGTAGCCGAGAAAACTTCATTGGGCTGGATTGTAGCGGGTAGAAGCCATAAGATAGAGAATACTAAACAATCAGCCTGTTTCAGCATACTAATGAACGTTGACGATAGCCTAAGGAAGTTCTGGGAAATTGAGTCAGTAGGAACAGCATCAATCGTTACAGAAGAAGAGAGGAAATGTGAGGAGCTATTCGTGGCCACGACCAAGCGAGCAAATGAGGGCAAATTCATAGTGCAACTACCATTTCGAGAACCCGAGGTCCAATTGGGTTCGACATACCATTTGGCAATGTCCAGAATGGTTGCCATGTAGAAAAGATTCAAGCGAGATCCAACCTTTCATAAACTTTACCGCGAATTTATGGCAGACTATGAACGGTTGCGACACATGTCTGAAATTCCCACTGATGTTAGCTCGTACTATCTACCGCATCATGGAGTCCTGAAGGCATCCAGCACCACCACAAAGCTACGCGTGGTGTTCGATGCATCTGCAGCATCGTCGACGGGAGTATCGTTAAATAATCAGCTCTGCATAGGACCGACCATTCAATCCACCTTAGTCGACATAATATTGAGGTTTCGCCAACATCGATTCGTGGTTACTGGTGACGTGGAGAAAATGTACCGCCAAATATGGGTAAGCGACGCAGATACGAAGCATCAAAAGATTTTATGGACACAAGATCCTAGAAGTCGGCCGAAAACCTTCCGCCTTAAAACCCTGACATACGGTACAGCACCGGCAGCATTTCTCGCAACCCGATGCATAAGCGAACTAGCAATGAAGGCCAGGGAACGCGATCACCAATCGCAGCAGAAGCAATCCTGACTGACATGTATGTGGACGATCTCATGACGGGGGCAGACACCGAAGCTGAATTATTTCGCCTGAAGGATGAAATAGTGGCCATCCTAGAACCTGCTGGCTTCCATTTACGCAAATTCTCTACTAATAATAATGCGCTACGTACACGATTGGGCATCACTGTAGAGACCGTAAAGGAAATTAATGAAAACCCAGCAATGACAAAACTGCTCGGTGTGATTTGGGATCCCGTAATAGACCATTTCTCGTTTCAGGTTCAGCTAGAGGATCGGGAAAACATACAAAGCGATCGCTATTATCCGAGGCTAGTAGAATCTTCGATCCGATCGGATGGCTGGCGTCGATAATTGTTCGGGTGAAGATACTGTTCCAGAGCTTATGGCTACAGAAGTTAGAGTGGGACGATCAATTGCCGTCTGAAATAACGCCTAATGATGGCTAAAACGAAGGTAGCGCCACTGAAGACAATAAGCGTTCCCCGATTGAAGCTCATGGGTGCTCTGCTATTGTCCACCTTGATGAATAAGGTACGCTCAGCGCTTAATCAAAACGTGGAGCAAATAACACTATGGACCGATTTCAAGATCGTGTTAGATTGGTTGGCAGCACATCCTCGGCGAATTTGGTTAACTTCCACTCGATCCCACGGATGGTTACGTTGGATACGTGGTTCTACGTCCGAGTTATCCCACACTGTACGTCTTTCTGGCGTATCCCACGGATTTCGATTCATAACACAATAAAGCAAGATAAAATGTTAATAATAAGAATAACGTAAATAATGAAGCTACCAACACACCCAAGGAAGAAGGCAAAGTGGCAACAGAAAATACAAATAAGATAATAATAAAAGAAGAAAGGAATGGATACCTTGTAGATTTGATACTAGGGACGGTGAAGTCGTGGTCCACTAGTACCGTGGGGCCCGTACTCCCACGATTGTTTAACTACGGAGAAGACGAGATACCCTCCAAAGTGGCGCTTTTCAATGAGAACCTAATTTGGAGTGGCTCGTTAAAATTTACAAAACGATACACAAAAAGAAAAAGAAAACCAAAACTACCAGCACACCCAGCGGTATGCAGGCAGAATAATAATAAAAATGCAAAAATATATAAAATGAAGTACTAACAGTACGCGGGGTTCCAATATAACCCAAAAATAATACAAAATTTAACCAAAATATTAATTAACCCGAATCAAATTGCCGAAATATCAAAATATAAAAATCAACCAAAAATATCAAAAATAAATCAAAGATAAAAATTAACTCAGATGATAATACGGTGGTATGATGAGAGTGGGAACCCCACTCCGTGTCAGCTAAATAATAAAAAAATAAATAAAAACTAATAATAATATAATAATAAGGTTGTTGTTCTGTTCCTCAAATTTCGGCCGAGAAACTTCGGGAAAAGAGGAAATGAAGCTAAGACAACTAAACCCCGGCCAAATGACATCCGAGCTCCACCACAATCAGACACAACATAGTGGAAATGGGAAGAAGCTCGTAAGTCGGATGCCCGGTGAATAGGGGTATGACACCCCCATCTACGCGCAATCAAACAACCCGTGCTGGTTGCGATCGCAGATGGGGAATGCCAACCGGGAGACTGGCTTTGGTGTGCGTGTCCATGCGAATTCAAACAGTGCGAAGCACTGGTTTCGACACTGGACGCGCACGCCAAAGGGAGTGAAGCTACAAATCATAAGAATCAAAAAATTAAAATTCGCGATATTTGGGCGCCACTGTTACAGGCTGGCTACTGCCAACCTGCAGATATCACTAAGCACCTGCAGAGGCCTCCACGGTGATTTTTGCCGGCTACGTTCTCAGGGAGACGTGCTAAGGGTCGTGGGGTTTGAGGCATACAGGGCTCCTGGCTTACACCGTGATCATACAGAAAGTTAGGGGGAACGCAAATAACAAAAATGTACCCGGAGTTCCGCCGAAACTCGTCGGCCGAAACCTGAGGAACGAACACAAACCAACTATAAACCGAGAGCGGTGCCTTGGTGCGCGCATCCATCCGAATTCAAACGGGGACAAGCCCTGGTTACGGAATCGGATGCGGGCATCAAGGGACCGCAAACACTACGCCGACACAGAGGGAGTTTCCGCTCACATCACACCACACCGAAAAAAATTTAATAATTCATTTTATTTGTAGTGAAAAACAACAACAACAGGAAAACAACTTCCCCCTCCACCCGCACCAGGAGAAAACGAGAGAGAGAGAGAAAACGATGCGCACCGAGCGTGCACCCGCTGTGCGGCGCTCGATTACAAAATATTTTAAAAATTTAATATAATAATAAAATATATAAAAAAAATAAAATAAAAAAAAATTAAAAATATAAATAAAAAACTGGTACCTTAATGTATATAAATAAGAATACTGGTGCGGCCTTGCGCGGCCGTCATGCCACAGGTGATGTGCCACACCCGGACCGTTGCGGTGCCTTTCACCGTTACACAAAAACTCGAAAAAACACGAGGAGCCGTTTGGCCACCCGTACGTTGCGACCTTGTGCGGTCGGACGTTGCGGGGCCTTTCCCCGATACCAATAAAACGCAAAAAACACGAGGGACCGGTTGGCCACCCGTATGTTGCGACCTTGTGCGGTCGGACGTTGCGGGGCCTTTCCCCGATACCAATTTATGCCTCGATAGGCCACCTCACTGTTGGGCGTCTTTGCGCCGTATCAAATTATGCCTCGATAGGCCGCCTCACTGTTGGGCGTCTTTGCGCCGTATCAAATTATGCCTCGATAGGCCGTTTCTTGTTGGGCGTCGTTGCGCCGCATGTGTAAACTAATCGAGGTATATATCCTACATTCATTGCCAATCGAACATCCGAAATACTAAGTTCGTACAGCCGGGAGAAATGGATGCATGTATCGTCAGCCGATTATCCAGCAGATTGTGCGTCAAGAGACATAGCTGCCATGGAGTTGACCAAATTCGAGTTGTGGTGGCATGGACCTAAATGGCTAATAGAACTGGAAACTGAGTGGCCAGTTCAAGAAGCATCATTTGGCACAAACGAGGAGGCTAAACACAGTGAGTTATCCTTTAAAATCAGTGTCAACAGCGATATATTTATGAATTGAATTATGGCCTATGTTATCCGCTTCGTTCAAAATAGTCGATCGCTACCAACGGAACGCAATTTCAAGCCTCAGGATCGGGACGATGTGAGTTTGGCGGTCATATATTTAATTCGATATACTCAGCATCAACACTTTTACGAAGAAATTCAATGCCTGAAATCGAAAACGGCATTGCCTGAATCCAGTCACCTAAAGGCATTAAATCCTTTCATCGATAGCGATGGAATAATTCGGATCGGTGGCCGATTAGAACACGCAGCCATAGCGACATCGATCAAGCATCCCATGCTGCTACCAAGCAAATCTGAAGTCACAATCGCGATTTTGCAAGACGTGCATCGTCAATTTTATCACGCTGGCATTAGCTTTATGTTGAATTTCCTACGTCAGCAGTTTTGGGTGATTCGCGCGAAGGACGCTATTCGTCAGGTGGTCCGCACATGCATAGGGTGTTTCAAGTAGAACCCATTAAAACAGCAGCAACTAATGGGCGATTTACCTCCAGCGAGAGTGAAGTACGTGCATCCTTTCGATAAAGTGGGTTTAGATTACGCTGGGCCATTTAAGGTGCAAATCACGCGAAAAAGAGGACAGGTTCCAGTCAAAATGTATATATGTATCTTCGTGTGCCGAAGCACTAAAGCAGTCCATATTGAATGTGTCAGCAATCTAACGACGGAGAATTTTCTTGGAGCATTGTCTCGATTCACTGATCGACGTGGATTATGTAGCGAGATCTACAGCGATAACGGCACCAACTTCGTCGGCGCCAATAGACAATTAATCGAACTATTCAATTTTCTTAGAACCAATACTAATAAATTCACCTCGTCTCTTCTAGAAAAAATCATAAATTGGCGGTTCATTCCTGCAGGCTCCCCTACTATGGGAGGCATTTGGGAGGAGGCGGTGAAGTCCGCAAAAACACACCTGAAAAGAGTGGTCGGTGCGGCGATATTAACATTAGAAGAATTTACAACGCTGCTTAGCGGTATTGAGGCAATCCTGAACTCCCGTCCACTATATACAATATGTTCCGATGAAATTGAAGCGCTCACTCCCGGGCATTTCTTAATTGGGCGGCAAAACAGCTCATGAGGTCGTGGGGACGGGTCGTGGAAACAGCTACGCATCCACTCACAGCGTTTCACGCGGTTATAGTAAAAATGTTGTTTGCAAGTATTTACCAGATACTACAAGGGAACGTGAATTATTTCCGTAACGCTAAAATAACGATGTATTGTTTCATGTACTGCGGATGCAAAATAACATTTTAGTTTTAATCATAAGTCACAAACTGCTATTTTCGGAAATAGATTTTTGTTACTGGATCACATACGAGCACATTGAAAATGTAATATATGTACAGTGCCGAAAAGATACCAAATTCGATGAAAATCTAAATTTAATTTAATTACAATTTACCTATTATAAAAGGGTTGGTAACGTTTTAAGGAACTAGGACAAGAGTATTATAGAATCCTTGTAGTAGTCGGATATTAAAAAAAAGTTATAATACCTTTTATTATAATACCTGTATAAACTTGTAAAGCTTTTACACGAAGCAATATACAGAATATGAAAATACTTCACGTTCTGTGCTAGCATTGATTGAATTTTAATAATACGATTTACTTATGTTATCGTCTGAATAGAATGGATGAATGACAAATAGCCCAAATGGTTGTTCAAATTTTAGGGTTAAAATTTAAGATTAAATCTACAAGACGTCTTTATTAAACCATAATCAGATTTACGGAAAGGAAAAGCAAACGAAACATCCCGAAATGAAACCATATTGAGATAATAATAGGACTTAGACTTACTTACCAACGAGTATATGATAAGTACGGGATGCTGATTTTTATGTATCAACAGGAAGCAAATAATATACCATCTGAAACGTGTGTCAATGTCTTCACTTATAACATCAATACGGTAACATGTAAAAATTTGTTTGCATAAAGAGTTTACTAATCAGTTGTTGTTGTTGTAAATTGGTACAGTCGATCCTGATTGGATCTTGTAGATCATGCGGTTTCTTCCTTCGCAGCCGTCTTACTAGGTTTGAATCATCCAACATACGACGTATCTCAGCATTTTGGTGTAGACTAATACGTTGCATGTGTTTTCTCGCGTGTTTGCTTATTTCTTCACTAACGAAACCCATCTTCAGATCTCTATGGAGGTTGTCATTTCTTATGTACCACGGTGCATTAACTATTCCACGAAGGACTTTGCTTTGGAATGACTGGATGATATTGATATTGGTTTTCTTTGTACAGCCCCAGAGCTGAATACCGTAAGTCCACACAGGTCCACACATGTTTGTGTTATCATCTTTTTTCTTTTTCACATGCCCTTTCCATTTTAGTTTCGCGTCTAGAGTCATGCCTAGATATTTTGCCGTATTTGCATAGGGAATTTGCTGGGAGTTCAGTTCTACTGGTATCCAGTTGACCTTCTTGTTGGTAAAGTTTACGTGGACAGATTTTGTTTCATTAAGTTTTTTCGCCAGCTCTTGGTCCAGGTACTTACAATATTAGTAGCTCTTTGCAATTTGCTTGTAGATTCTTCTATGCAATTAGCAACTGCTAAGGTGGCCGTATCATCTGCAAACGTCGCTATGTTAGTCTCCTCTATCGTTGGCAGGTCCGAGGTGTATAGAACATATAAAGTTGGTCCCAGAACGCAATCTTATGGTACCCCTGCTGATATTTTCTTTATTTCTGAGTATTCGCCATCTAATTTAACTCGAAAGTGTCGGTTAGATATGTAAGATTTTAGAATTTCATAAAACTGCTTTGGTAAGTCTTTTTGTAATTTATATTTCAAACCTTTATGCCATATTCTGTCAAAGGCCTGTGCTACATCCAAGAAGACGCTTGAATATACTTTCATTTTTTCAAGTACGTCTTCAATTATGTTTGTAATTCGGTGTACTTGTTCTGTTGTTGAATGGTTTTCTCTGAAGCCAAATTGATGTGGAGGAACAACATTTCTTTCTGTTATTATTGGTTTGAGTCTCTTTAGGGGTAACTTCTCGAATAGTTTTGAAATTATTGGGACTTCTGCTACTTTCAATTGACTTGGAACGAGTTTGAGTCTGAACACTGCACGTAGTCCTTTTTCAGGTAGAGCTTTTACTATTTGTCCTGTAATTAAGTCATATCCTGGAGATTTCTTTGTATTTAGGTTGAGATTGATTTCCTCTTTTAATTCTTGTAATCTGACAGGAGATATATTGCAGTTATTCATTTTATTTACTGGTGGTATGTTTTCCTCTGCAGTTTGTCTAGGTAGAAGCTTTTACGAGCTTTTATGAAGCTTTTTGCTTTGCACTTATAGCCCATGTGCCATCTTCATTTTTTACTGGTGGAATTTGTAGTTTAGGTGTGTAGTGGTAAGTGTAGTTTAGCAACTTTAGTTTATTGGATAAAAAATTTAGAGTTGTTTTATATTCTGGCGCTCGACTTCTTTGCCAGGCCTTTCTTGCTTTTTGTTTTGCTGCAACCAGTTCCCTAACTTCTAGAGGATAGATAGAATTTCGGCGCATTTCCTTTGAAATTGAGGGGGTACTACTCCACGCTGCTTCTTGTATACTGTTGTTGAGTTGTTCTAGTTCTTCTTCTAGCTGTATCGGGTTTTTAATTTGCACCTGAAGATCAATATTATCCTCAACAAGTTTCTTGAATTTCTCCCAACAAAAAAACCGTTCATTAGCGCAGGTGGATTAGTTTTTTTAATAATCGTTGCACTGATTGTCATAATAACAGGCGTGTGATCCGACATAATCCCCTTGCTGCTTTCTAGGTATATGTAGTTTTCGTCTATACCTTTGGTGATAAAGAAGTCAATGATATCGGGTATTTTGTTTCTATCCGTAGGCCAATAAGTTGGTTGACCTCCAGAATGAAAATCGAAATTGCATAGTCTTCCTGTTGAAAACAGCTCTCTTCCTTTTTAGAGGTTACTCTTGATCCCCAGTAGGTGTTTTTTGCAATAAAATCACCTCCGATTATGAAACTTGATCCAAGTGATTTAAATAACGTGCAATAGTTATTCTTTGTAGCTCTTAGCAATTTCACATCCCCGGTAGTTTGCGGGATGTGGCTTATTGCAATTGGGACATTTTGCAGCAATATTTTTACTAACCGGGCATACCTGGGAATGATGCTTTCCGGCACATTTCACGCGTCTAGTCTCTCTTTGGCAATATTTCCGCGTATGATTGAAACCTTAACATTTTTAGTACTGTGGTATTAACCCGCCATATCTTCCACCTTTTGTTTGTTATTAAAAGTGAGCCTAAATAGTGGAAGCCATTTTTTGTTAATTTCAACTCCTTGTTCAGTTTCGATTTTTTCTTTCTTAATGATGTTTACGGCATTTTATATTTGATAACCCTTTTGCTTGAGATCCTCAATGATTTCCTCTTTTGCGCAGGTTGGGTGAAGATCTCTAGCCATAACTTTAATTGGGCGATCATTCTTATCCTCATATGTAAACCACTGATACCCCTCGGAATTAAGCTTTGTACCCAAAGCTCTATAAGTTTCAGAGTCTACAACATTAATTTTCCAGATGCCGTTGTTTAGAGATACGAGTTTGTACTCGGCTATCGTAATCGATTTCATAATCGGTTGTATAGTTGAGAAATTTGATATCCCGACGACATTTATTGGTGGAGCAGATTTTTCTTTTGGTTTAGCTGGTTGTTGTTCTAGAGCTAGTTGTTTCTTGATGATTAACTGTTTTCCAGAAACCTCTTTTGAAGTTGATGGTAAAGTTGCAGCCATTTCTGGTGAATGTTGCGCTTTCCTTTTCTTGCTTGGTCTTTTATTCCGGTTCAACATCGAATTTGTTTCTATTTCTAATTCTTCTTCATCCGTATGGAATGAATTAATGTCATCATCAACTGTTGGGCTAGGTGTCGTCCCAAGTTCTGCACGTGTTTCAACTGCTTTTTTGAGTTCTTCATTCTCTTTCTTTAAAATTGTAAATTTTTCTTTCAGTTTGGTAGTAAACTCTTATTTCTCTAAATTGTTCACGGAGTTCGGCATTTTCCTTCTCGTACTGAAGTATATTTCCAGTTGATGATCTTGGTGATCTTGATAATTTGGAACTTCATCCAAATGGGTTAAACAATGATTGGCCCAACCCAGAATCTATTGGGCCTGCCTCCGAAGAGTGTGGATTTGGCAGCATATCTGCTGCTGTACCACCTGGGGTATTACATTCCGTTTTTGTTGTACTCATTGTTTGTTTTAGCCAATTTATACCACTGGCAATTGGTCCCCGGTAGCACTTTGCTACTGTCGAAGCAGTACCCACCCCCGCGATGAGGACGCGGCTATTTTGATGTTACCTAGGCTGGCTAGGCTTCCGAATTGTTAAATATTTTGAAGTACTTAAAATCTGTGGTTTGTAGATTCACAAGATTAGTAAGGCTGTTATATTCTAGGATTCGCTCGAAGTTGGTTAATGTTGCATTTTCCGTTAAGGTGTTGGCAATCATGATTTTGGCTTTCATGTTGTGTGGTTGAAGTAATATGTGAGGTACAAAAATTCCGTTTTTGATTTCTGTTGCTTGGCATATGCAGGGATTCGTTTGAAGGGGTTGAAATTTCGACTATGGTTTCACTACGTGCTGGGAGGGTGATTTGTTTTAACGGTTGATTTGAGAACGGTATGAGTGAGTCTAAGATTCTTATTTTATTAATACTGTAGAGTAGGTTAGGTTAGGTTAGGTTTCAGTGGCTGCCATCGCACACTTAGGCCAGTTATGGCCAATTGTGATACCACAGGATCCGACATCATCAAACTCCTTAAATCCATTTAGTGCTATTAATATAGCGTAAAAGATCTCGCACATTGCAGCTTTCGAGATCAGAGAGGCTGTCCATGGTGTATTTGCCCAAGTGATCATGTCTTCTGCCAGCTAGCGCAGGGCATGAGCATAGAAAGTGAACAAGAGTCTCCTCTTCCTCCTCGTCCCTGCAGCTTCTGCAGAAATCATTTGAATCTAGACCCAGCCTTCTCGCATGATCTCCGAAAAGGCAGTGTCCGGTAAGTACCCTTACAATTCTACCTAAATCACACTTCCCTAGTGTGATTAAGATCTTAGAGCGCTTCAAGTTCAGCACAGGCCATACTTGCTTCGCTATCCTACTTGTTGGACTCTCAAGCCACCTAGCATTCGCCAAGGCAACTGCTTTCCTATGGCTTGCCGTTTTCAGCATAGACATAGGTCCCTGATTCCAGTTGGAGAGTTGTACCGTACCTTGCTAACTCGTCTGCCCTGCAATTCCCCTCAACGTCAGAGTGGCCCGGAACCCAGACCAACTGGATATTGAAATGCTCACTCATCTCGTTAAGAGATGTGTGACAATTCAATGCCACCCGTGACGCCAGGGAAACTGAATCCAACGAAAGAATGGCCGCCCGACTGTCCACATAAATAGTGATATCAATGCACGATATCACATTATGCTTCAACCAGTTCATGACCTCTTCGATCGCTATAACTTTTGCCTGGTACACGCTGCAGTAATCAGGTAGACGAAAAGATAAATTGACATTTAATTCCCCACAGAACACACCCGCTCCCACTCTACCATCGAGCTTGGAGCCGTCGGTGAAGAAATTAACTGTCCCGGTCTCGATAAGGAGACCTCTGTTCCAATCCTCCCGAGAGGGGAGAATCACCTTAAAACGCTTGTCGAAGCACAACATGGGTATTTTATAATCTAAATTCTCCAAGTCATGCCTCACCGAATTGACTATAGTTGAGGGCCCCTTTTGCAGGCACTTCCAACCAGAGGTCGCTGATAGCCGGGCGGCCGTATTAACCGCCATTTGCTTACCGATAATATCCAACGGGAGAAGATGCAGTATGACCTCTAAGGCACTAGTTGGGGTGGTTTTCAGAGCCCCACTAATGAGCAAACAGGCTGCCCTCTGCACCTTCGCCATCATGTTAATATATGATGATTTCTCCAGAGCTGGCCACCACACACTCACACCATACAGCAGTATGGGCCTTACAACTGTCGTGTAAAGCCAGTGCACCAGCTCCGGTTTCAGACCCCATTTCCTTCCAATGGCGTTTTTACAAGAGTAGAGTGCCACAGTGGGCTTCTTTACTCTTTCCATCGTGTTTGGCTTCCAACTGAGCTTACTGTTCAGGAGAATCTCTAGGAATCTCGCCTTATCAGTAAGGACCAGCGTAGTACCATTCAGGCTCGGTGGAACCATTGCCGGAATTTTGTATCTCCTAGTGAAAAGGACCAGCTCTGTTTTTGATGGGTTAATCCCCAATCCACATCTGCTGGCCCAACCCGCAGTGATTGACAACGCATTTTGCATCATATCCCTGATTGTTCCCAGGTGCTTTCCCGAGACAGCTATCGCCACATCATCGGCATAAGCAACCACACCTATTCCTTCTCTCTCCAGTACCAATAGTAGTCCATTGATTACTAAGTTCCAGAGAAGGGGGGAGAGGACCCCTCCCTGAGGGGTTCCCCGAACGACCCGTCTTCTGACGGAAACATCCCCCATCCCTGCTATGACTCTTCTGCTACCCAGCAGATGAGTATTTAGCCTGGTTACAGGGTCTACAATCTCAAGTGGCAGCAATTCTTCCAAAATTGCTTCGATCTTTACGTTATTGTTCAATTTTCGAACGAATATATATATCCAGCATCCTTTCCATGATTTTCAGCAGAAAAGATGACAAAGATATAGGTCTAAGGTCCTTAGGGTTGCTGTGCGAGCTTCTTCCCGCCTTCGGGATGAAGATCACCCTAGCCTCCCTCCATTTCTTGGGAGTGTATCCCAGCTTCAGACACCCTTTGAAGATAACTTCCAGCCAGGGAAGCAAGATCTCCGAGTTCTTCTGAATTTCTGCTGGTACAATCCCATCCGGACCAGCTGACTTAAACGGCTTGAACCCATTAATGGCCCATTTTAGCTTTCGCGTGTTCAGAATAGCCTCTGTACACAACGGTTGGACCCCGCCGTGATCCCCTAACCCACGGTCATCCAGTCGTCACGTCCTCACTTCCCGGGAAGTGTGTTTCCATCAAGAGATCAAGTGTCTCTTCACTAGAAACCGTCCATTCGCCATCCGTTTTTAACAGATAGCCTGGAACAGTTGGATTGGTAGACAGAATTTTTCTTAAGCGCGAAGTTTCCGAGACCCCTTCCATTCTCTCACAGAAGCGCCTCCACGAATTTCTTTGCGCCTTCCTTATTTCCCTTTTGTACACTCTGAGGCTTTCCTTATAGAAGTCCCAGTCTTGACTGTCTCTAGATCTTTTCGCTCTATTAAAAGCAGACCCACAGACCTTCCGGTACTCCGCAAGTGCCGTTTTAGACCAAACAGGTTTTCGCTTCCCCCTAAGCTTTGTTAAAGGGCAGGCTACCCTCATAGAGGTATTGCAAGCCCTAGTTAGAGTGTCCACCATTGAATCCAGTTCACTTCCCGTGTCGGAGAGTCCTGGAACTCTGGATGGAATGATGCCCTCCAATACCTCCCTATATACATGCCATACAGTCCTCCGGGGGTTTCTTAACACGTATTGTTTTGTAATGTTGAGATTAAGTTTAAACATTAAGTATCGATGGTCGGAGAAGGAATGCTCCTTCGCCACCCTCCGTTCCCTGATCATCGGTGAAATAAATTTGGAGACCAGAGTAATATCCAGAACCTCCTGTCTATTACTAATAATAAAGGTGGGTTCCTGGCCTATATTGCTAATAGTGAGGTTAGTTCTTAAGAGAAAATCAAAAAGTAACTCACCCCTGTCATTTATATTCGAGCTACCCCAGATGGTATGGTGTGCGTTGGCGTCGCACCCCAGGATAACTCTCACCTTCCTTCTATCTGCGTCAGCAACCAGTGCCCCCAGTATGTCTGGCGGCACTGGCATCTCCCGGTCCATATACGCGGCTGCAAGCCAGAATCTTCTCCCCTCCGTCTCTATGCAGACCGCAGTAATGTCCCCATTACTATACTGTGGAAGTAGAAAAACATTTATGTTATTTCCCACCAATATACATGATCTGCTCTTTTCAGCCCCACAAGCATAAAGAAGGGTGTAGCCCTTCGCTCGCAGACCGCAGATCTTATTATTCTTGATCCAAGGTTCTTGGATCAGCACTATCTCCTCGCCTGACTTAGCAAGTCTGAGAAGTAGCGCCGCCGAAGCCGCCTTAGTGTGATGTAAGTTTATCTGCACAAACCTAATCATTGACAACACTTAAGTGTCACAGAACCGAAGCCGAAGTTTATAACCTCTTTAGTTTTTGACAGGGGAGCCAGGGATTCCTTATTTATCACCATAATTGATGATCTGAAATTGCCCTTAGGCTCCTCCTGCTTCACAATATTCAAATTTCCTGTCGGAAGATCCGGGTTGCAAATCTGGATAATCCTCAGGGATTCATCCAGGCTTGCCGGCTCCATAGGGAGCCAGACCATTGCTCTTGGTCTGCTAGGTATTTCCTCCTTGGGAATTGCTTTGAGCTAAGCTCCTGGTCATACCTCGCGTACCTCCTCGATCGCCTTCCTATACAAGAAGGCCGACCGTTGATCCGCGCACGCGGTCAGCTTCAGCCGTCGCTGATACCAAGTACCAACCCGCGTCCCTGCAAACTGGCGGTGGTCCTGGATGTTGTCCAAGGACTCGGAGGAAAACGAGGTTCAGTGCATTAAACACCAACCTCCATTTTTCCTCGGTGATGCTCCCATTTTCGTGACTCTCGTCCACGACGGCTAGCACCACCTCCCCCTCCTTCACAACGTCGCTGAAGAGTTTAGGCCCCTTCCTCGACAGTTCCTCCTGGAGCTTGGCCCGTTTTCTTTCGGCATCCAAACTCCCCTGCTCTTCCTCTCCAGACCTCTGTCTTTTCGACCCAAGATCTTCTTTCTGAGTCTTGCTAACATTGGCGACGCAGTTCTTCGCCCACTCCGCCCTCCGCCTCTGTTCCTCCGTCCACTGCTCCTCCGTGACTGTAGCCAGTCTATCCAAGGCACGGTAGGCCGAACGCCTTGCCCGATACCTTCGAACCGAAGGAGCAGTGACTTTCTCCTTCTTGCCGCTACCACTAGTTCCGGGCTTGCAAGCCTCGGAACCAGTTTTAGCCCCACCGACGGCTGGAGTCACAGACCCCCGCGTCTCCTCCAGCATTTGAGAAGTGCTGGCCACTTCTTTTTATTTTTTTGTATTGCTGTCCATAATGTGTTCCCACGAATATTGGAGAAATAGATCCGTAGAGATCCGTATACACGGGTAAGGCTAAATACAACTGGAGGTCGCCAGGTATCCAGAGGGCTCCGTTCAAGACTGGGCTTTGTTAAATGGGCCCCCAGCCTAGTCGATCATCAGCACGGGTCATCTGTAGAGTATATCTATCTTGAATTTGGTGAAAAAAATCTCTTCCAATTATTCCATCTTCAGTTATGGGGAAATTGTTTGGCACATATTTTTATGAGCGAAACGTCGGCTCCCGAGTCTAAAAGAAGACATGGTTGTATTTCGTTTATAATTGGTGATAAGGTATCTCTACTGGTCTTATAACTCGACATTAAGTTTATCGTCGTAGGAATTTCGGGGTGTAAAAGGTTTCTTAAGATATTTTCTTCAATTTCATCGAATTCGTGGTCTAGTAGATTATGTTTGTCTAATTTTATTGAATTATCTATTTGGTCTATTGAGTTTGAGTTCAAGTGAATGTTGGCTGAATTTGATAGCTGCGTGGTTTGGGTATTAGAGTCTGCGAATTCGTAAAGTTTTCTGATGGGTGGTTTTTGGTATTGAAACTTGGGTTATGAGTGCTTGGATTGTTAGATTCATTAGGTAAATTTGTTGAAGGGGTATCTGGATTTGCAAGATTCTTTGTTTGATGTGGTGGGTCTTGGATTTGGTACTTCACATTAACTAGTGATGGGGTAATTTGGCTTGTATGATTTTTGTTATTTATTGGATTATCAAAGTTTGGGCTCATAAGATTACTGGTGATTGATTTGGTAACTGTTTGATTTTCGTATCATAAATTAGAATATGGGTGTTTGGAGTTGGTTGTTTATTAACAAAATTGGATGAGGGAGCGGTTGGACTCGGTATAGAATTGCTGGCTTGATTTGGGAATTCATTGGTTTCATTATTATGAGATTCGTTTTTGGTGTTTGGGATGGTTTGTTGAAGAGGTGTCTATTCTTGAATAATTGTCGTGATTATTGACTAAACATGTTGGGAAGGGATATGAGTTTTGCGAATCGTTTAATTGTTGATTTGCTATGATTTGAGTGTTTGAGCTCGTTATCTTATTGTCTAAGTGTGTTGGAAAGGTTTCTGGGTTTGAATAGCTGTTATGTGGTTTATTTGAGGCTCGTTGATTTATTATCTAAATGTTTTGAAGTGGCGTCTGGGCCTGATTGATTGTTAAATAATTCATTGATTGTATTAAGAGCGTCTGGGCTCGTTTGCTTACGAATTAAGCATGATGAAGGGATGGTTGGTAATTTATTTGGTGATTGATTGGTTAGTGGGTTGTGATTTGGATGATGAGTGTTTAAGTTTGGTTGGTGTTTAGCGGTTAGTTTTCGAGGATAGTTTTCTGTGTTGTTTATGTGGGATTCGTGAGTTTCGAGATTCGATTCGTAATGGTTTGATGTGTGGCGATTCTGTAGGTATGTATTGGGAATGATGCCCATTTCGGGATGGTTTAGTGTTAGATAAGGTTATAGGGGATCCGGTTGCAGTGTCTCTCCGATTACTGGTCGGATCCGTTGGAGTTTCCCTGGTTATAATGTTCTGCTTGTTCTGGATCTTGAATTGATTGCGGATATATCATATTGATATGCATGTTTTTCAATTTGTCGGATAGGGCTATAGTATCAGGAGGGGCGGATGGGCGGAATTGCTTATTGGTTGGGTTTAGTTTTTATTTAAAAATTTGTTGCGACATTCGTATCGAATATGTGACTTGTGGTTACTTTACAGTGGGAACAGAACTTTGGTGCGGGTCTATGTGTTTGAGGGTTTGGCCTTGAATGTGTTGGATGTTGCACTGAAGTGAAATGATTCCGGTTTTGTTGCAGTTTGAATGGAGTTGAATGGTTGAATTGATGTTTCTGTTGTATTGGCAGTGAATATTGACTGTTGGGGATTTGTGGTCGATTTTGGTTGTAATATGAGTTTTTAGGTTGATACATTTGATTCTGGTTTCTTTGGAATATATTATATTCCATATGAATGATTTAGGTTTGAGACTCGATGCCACTCCCACCATTATAACAAGATGTTAGTACCATAACAAGGCCCAAACTAAAGCGCAAGTGAAGACAGAGACCGAAGATATATTTTGAAAGTGACAATAATTTTATTATTACAACAAATGCATTAAAATGCAATTTAACACGATCCAAATTATTGTAGTTATGTTGAACATTATGATGATGCGTCAACAGCAAGGCTAACCATTTTCTGGAGTGCCTCTCTTATGTGGAATTGTTTTCTAGTTTTCAATCGATTCTCCTCCCGAATACGTTACACCTCACCATACAAGCAGTAAGAACTAAACCAATTATACTGATTTGATTTTGATAAGAAAATAATTTCGCATATCCCTAAAATTATGTGATATGTGTTGTAATAATCTGTTATCTATACACACATCTCTAAAAATTTAAAAGGATACAGCATCAGGATTATCAATTTAACAAGATAATAACAATATAATAATCATGAAAACAACAAAAAGACAAACAGAAAGAAGAAAATTTAATGAACAGGATCAAATTGAATTAAATTTTCCGGTTTTTGGAATTCAAACATGTAAAGCGGTACGGTATATACGAGTAGTTCTTCGTACGGAAAAATTATTTAGTTTTCGGAATAAATTATGTACAACATGTCTGTATGTATCAATCAATGTGCTTTTCCACATAAGTATGTTATGTTTGCTATCTCGGTATGTGGGATGTGATAAACTGTTTTGTTCCGAAAGTCGTGACAAGAATTTTCTTCAATTGATATACGGTTGGCGGAGTACGAGACTAATTCGTTTGGTTGGTTTCTAGATATTGATTTTCTTGCTGCGGGTTTGGGTTTGGGTTTATTATATTACAGCATGATGAACACGAAGAAGTTAAAGATTGACATAATAACCGCACAAAAATGAACACTTTAATTCATTTGAGCAACCCCCTCTCATTATTTGAAATAACTACGTATGTAATGGCTTGGTGGTATATATGAAGTATAAAAATGATGCCATCGTTATGATAATGTGGTAAAACACGAAAAAAATTTAACTAAATAAGATGAACGATAATGTCTTCTAATTATAGATGTTCTTTAATGTTATACGAGTATCATTTTATGGGTAATTTGAACCCAATTTTTTGTTAATTTAAACTAAGTTTTAATGGCCGGTAAACCATTTCCATAAAAACGATTTATTCCACTTCACAAACTTGTGTTTACTTGCTACTTTAATATTTCGAATTAAATCTACTCGAACCAGTTGTACGGTCGCATTTTGGTAAAATTCGAATAACGTAAATGTCAACTTTATCCAAGGCAACTTTACCTAAACCCGACATTTATATTGCATATCTGACACTGTTGACCTTGTGTTCATTTGTTGCACATCAAAGGGAACTTACACTTTGTAATGGTAATATTTATTTATTAAACGCTTTTTATTTATCGTGACTTATTCCCATCATGGCGGTACAACATGTGTTGATTTTAGGTTTACTCAAAGTGACGGGTAATATAAAAAAGAAAGAGAGTGATGTTACATTTTGTTTCATCTCATGGAGTGTGTTCATAAACCGCACACAATATGCACTGAATTGAACGTAGCTGCAATTATAATGTGAGATACATTACTTCCCCTTCTTAATTTTTCCGAAACCTCAGTGGTATATTTCGAGATCGCTATGAACGGCAAACATCTACAGGTTTGTTGTTTGTCTTTACTTCACTGTTGTCATGTCTCGATGTGGAAGGTTTTGGTGATACCCGTGTTGTGGCTTCTGGTGATGGTAATTGCTTTGTTGTCTCCGGCACAAACACGAATGATGGCAGGGTGGTCCGATCTACCATTAATGGAGACCTTATAACAATCTGAGTTTGATGAAGCCTACAAAATGTCTGGCGTAGACTACTTGACCTGGGTAAAAATTCGACGTTTTTTCAAAATTCTGGTGTTGTGGATTCGGTACTAAGACAGATATTAGAGTATGCGGTTGTCGTTCGTGTAGAAATTCTGCTGGAGATTTGCCAATGACTGGCTCTGATGTAAGCCTGGTGATATGTAAGTATTGAGGTACTTTAAAATACTTTTTTCTCGATTATCCTCATCTGCCATGATTGTAGTGAAAGCTGACTTGAATGTTCAGAAGGACCGCTCAGCTTGCCCGTTCGAAGCTATGGGTGAAACGAAGCTGACGTCAGATGCTTAATAGTGTTTTGTCAACAAAACCTGCGAAATAATTCTGACGTGAATTGAGTGCCATTGTCGGACACTATTATTTCTGGTAGACCCTCAATTGCGAAACTTAAACTTGACTGAAGTGTCTACATCATACTAGCTGCTGTGATAGCCTTCAGCTCGACTGTATGCGGAAACTTAGAGTCCTCACAGATCAACCACATTTTACTGAAAAATTAACCTACAAAATCAACATGGGTGCGCCACCATGGATGCTTCGCAGCAGGCCAACTGAAAAATGTTCTCGTGGGATCACTCATGTTTGACTGGCAGACTGTACACTTAGCTACGAAACATTCTATATCTTTATCTGTATTCGGAAACCAAATATATCTCCGGGCCATCTACTTCATTCTATAGTTGAACCCCAACGACCTTCGTGAAGAAGCTGAAGCACCTTTAACTGGACCGCTTTCGGAATGACGACTCGGATGTGTTCTGTTTGTAGAAGTATTCAATTTGACTGCAAAGATAAAGCAAACTTTCGATTGTAATATGGTTGTAGGATGCTATCCATATCGGAAAGAGCACTTGGCCATCCGTTTCGAATGAAGCTTGAGACCTTCTTCAAAACTGGATCATCGAGGGTAGCCCTAGCAATCAACGATGAATTTATAGATAAGTCATTTAAAATCATTTGACTTAGTTGGTCCACATTCGTCAACAGTTGGGCGATATTTAATGTCGTAGTTATAACCTTGGAGAGCGATAGCCCAATGCTGGAGTCTTTGGAGTGTTGCAACTGGCAGTTTCTTGCTTGGATGAAAAATTGTTATCAACGGCTTGTGATCCGCGAGTTCAAATTTTCTGCCTTATAAATATTGGCGAAACTTTGTCACACCATCAATAATGGAATGTGCTTCCTTTTCAACTTACTTATAAGCTTGCTGACTTGTGCATAGGATGTTCAGATCCGTCTTGGAAACGGTGCGAAATTACGGCACCAACTGTAGCAAGAATGATTGAACGATCCTCACTGTAGTGGAGTAATCTGGACGCTTTTAGCAACTGTGACTTCAGAGATTGAAAAGCGGTTTCTTGTCGATCGGTCCAAACAAATTTCACACGTTGATTTAGTTATATCTTGTTGATTGATGATACGTCCCACGTATTTCCAGGCCAATTCAACAATTCTTTAAGATTTCGAAGATGCTCGTTGACGATTACGATTACACCGTTGACGATTACGTCGTCGAGATATACCGCACACATTGGAACGCCGGTGGTAAATTCTTCCATCAAACGTAGAAAAATTCCCGGAGCACTGGCGATGCCGAAAGGCAAACGTTGGTAGTGAAAAAGCCCAGAGAGTGTATTATACTGTTAACTGCTTAGACTTCTCTGAGAGCTCAAGTTCGATTTTAGTGAAGAATTACCCTCCTTGGAGCTTATGAAATAATTCTTCTATCCGCGGAATTGGGTATCGATCGATTTCGATTTGTGTGTTAGTGGTCACTTTAAAATCTCCACAAATCCACACTTTACCATTTGGTTTTTACAGCTACAATTGGGGCGGCCCATCTACTGAAATTAATCGATTTAAGGATGCCGCTAGACTAAATTTCGGGCGAGCGTCAGGTTTTAATGTATTTTCCGCCTGGAAGGAATTGCATAATTCTAGAGTAGGCGAAAACAGATTTGGGTAATCCGCACATTTTGAAGCACATTCGACCAGGTATTGCTGAGACGTATTCATTACAGAACATACACTGGCTAGATTATGATTTGTTGGCATTCATAGTTCAAAATTTACTGCGTTGAACCAGTCTAAACCAAGCATATTTGACGCTTTGTCGCTGTTGACGACCAGGAGTGCTAGCATGCACTGCTTACCTTCCCACCTAACTTGCACCGTAACATACCCTTTGAGGGGAATGGTAGTATCGTCGTAAGCCTTCAGCACCTTATTCGTCAGTTCGTATTCTGGAGAGCCCAACTGGTAGTATCCCTTAAGTCCAACCATCGAACAAGTCGCTCCCGTGTAGACTTGAAAAAATATCTGCTTACTATTGACACCAAATGCGACCATAATTTTTTCCTGATACTGCCCTCACGCAGTTGACGGTTGATCGAACTTTTCTGGAGTATCTGATTCCATATTAAAAACAGAGTTTATGTAATGAAAGTCGTTCACTTTGTTAACTGTTTCATTCCACGATGATTGATGGTTTTGAGCGCGACCTCGTTTTGACTGGCATACGCTGGCAATGTGGCCTTTCTTTCCACATTTGCCGCTAATAGATGTGATGTGCCAACTGTCGTTCATGGGTATCATGACACCCAGGACACGATTTAAAACTATTAGACTATTTATTACCAGCATTACGTGACCGGTTATAGCTTCGGCTTCGACCTTTTGTTTGATTTGAACATCGTTGATTTTATCCTTCATTTGCTTTTATGTAATTAATCACAGCTGAATCAGAACGCTTGTGCTATTTCGATTACTTCGTCCAGATTAGGGTTAGATTTCATCACTACGTCATTCCGCACCTACTCATGTAGTGTATGCTTTACAAGCATGTCCCTAATTTCCCACTCTGTGTAGTATCCTCGCATCCGGCTTTTGGGCATATATAAATGCGCAATCTCTCGCTGCTCCGCGTAACTACAACCCAATCTACATACGACTGATCCGGCAACATACTCACACTGAGACACGAGCACATGTTTTTTTCCACAAAATGTTCGATTAATGCTTTTGTTAACTCTTGAAATGACTTTTTTACCAGATCGTTAGAGAATGGTTTTTGTAGCAGCTCGAGTAATGTCCCACATTTGCAAGAACAGATACTCGTTTCACGGCATTCTCCTCTATTTTATTCGCCAAAAAATGCTGCTCTATCTGCATGAGGTAAGTTTCCCAATTCATTTTATCCTTTTCAAAGGAAATTGTGGCGCGGCTAATGACGGGGTTTTTTCTCGTTGAGCATTGTCCTAACCAACCTTCCATTTTGCTTTTGTATTACCTATAATATTTCTTTAAATTGCTTGACTCGTCACCTTCGACCGGGAAAGGGAACTACTAAATCTAAAGGCTTTGTTCTTTTTAGGTGCTTCCTCATTGTCATGCTGCTACAGTCATAGTACATGACTCCTTGCAAATTTTTGTATTCATCGCTGCCATACTCCATGTTTAAGTCTCGATGGAGATTGTCATTTCTAATGTACCATGGAGCATGCACAATGCTAGGTAGTACTTTGTTTTGAAATGTTTGTTTGATATTAACTGTAGTTTACTTTGCGCAGCCCCAAAGCTAGATACCATACGTCCATATTGGTTCTAGGATTTGTTGTGCGTTGTCAGTTCGGAATTTCTTCCAATAAGCCAGTTCCCTTTTCTTGAATTTAAAATTAAGTTCTCGCTTTTCTTTATAACATGCGTTTTCCACCTGAGCATAGAGTCTAATCGGAATTCAGTCTATTCGGAATATACTCTAAATTACCATTTGTAATGTTGGTAAGTGTAATATTCCGTCTTTCTGCCAAAATCTTCCACTGTTACCAATTCTTTCGGTTATTTTTTTAATAACTTAGGTAAAATGTTCCCCAAATTTTCCATGTAGTTTCAGTATAACCCAAGCTATTAGAAAAACAACCGAAAGGATTGGTTACTAGTGGAAGGTTTTGAGATATTGGCCAAAAACTGAATAAAAAAATAAAAAAATTTAAATTTTGAAAAGGACTGGTTATGAAATGACTAAGTTTAATCTATGAACAGATCCTAAAATTTTGCCCAAAACTTACTTTAAAATCCCTGATCAATACCTACCAGCGAAATAGGATGCTTTATTGAGTGAAAAAAAGGATACAAAATGAATAAAAAAAATTTACAATAAGAGAAATTCTCTTTTGTGGTAGTGCTGCTACTTGCGGTGAGTAGACTTATAAAGCATCAAACAGATCAGCTTTTCGCTTAACGCTGCGAGGCTCGGTTCCATCTACCATTTTTATGGGTAGCACTTCCATTTTAGGCCTTTGTAAATCTTTGGTGCCTTTCCACAGGGAGTAGTTCGTGTCAGGTTTACCTAACAGATTTCTGAGGAAGCTAGCAACTTATTCATTCTAAATCTCACAATTGTTTTGTCTTCAGGGCTCTGTTATCTGCGCCAAGTCTTACGAGCTCTTCTTTTTTCATTAACCAACTCTCTCACTTCAACTGGATAATCAATACTTTTTTGTAATATTCCTTGCTGTGGATAGTTCACCAGGCTGCTTTTTGTACACTTTCAATGAGGCCTGCCAGTTGTTCTTCTATCTTGTATGCGTTCGAGACATGCACCTGTAGATTGACGTTTTCTTCGAAAATAAGCTCAGTTTGTTTTGTTATTTGTTAATCTTGGAGGGCTTGCTTTCCTTATTACTGTGACACTTATTATCATTAAAAATGAAGAACGGTGTGATGATATCTTTTCTTCATTTTCCGATTCAAATGAGACTGTTTCCAGACATAACACTTTAACGTAAAGTTTTTACAAATGTTTGAATTTAGCACGTGTATTTCACACCTACAATTTATCCCGAACACCCAACCTCAAACTTAACCTCAAAAATTTTTCAGCCAGTAACCATTGCCGAACCGATTCAAATGAGACACTTTAAATCCTGTGCATTTTATCATTACTTATTGAATATTGGATTTGTAAGAAGCCACTATGGTTGTTTGTTGTTTGCTACGCTCCAACAGTAACATAATCATCATAACAATTCCTCACACTCAGATAACGATTTTACATCCCACCAATATTATGATTCTCACCCGGGCCCTCTCACCGCTACGTGAGAAACTAAAGTTTAGCACTAACAATTTTATTTTCACGTAATAGAGTGGCCATATCTTATGTTGAGTGGGGCGAGCATTCTTACATAAAATATGACTACTCTATTGTGTTAATCTTAATTTGGGTGGGGCAAAATCGTTATCCGATCGCGTGGTAATGATGATGAAGCAGCAGTCGTAAACGGATGTCACAAGAAAATTATGAAAGAGCTGGGAGGGCAAAGAGGCTCGTAACCGATAGAAAGGTTGAACCAATTTTCCTCAATCTTGTTTTGTTGTACTCGCAATTGCCAGGAGATGGTTCTTACAAAAGAAAATTTTGGGAAAAGCCACCGGAAAATTCGAAAAATCTAAAAATGATGATTTTGTACGTGATTTTGCACGTATCCGATCCAGATGGTCTTTTAGAAGAGAAAAGTTGGAAAATCTGAGTGGAAATGTTTTGATGATTTTGGGAGCTGCAAAGTGTGAAAAATCGATGCAAAGCTTGCAAAATCTCAGACAATCGTGAAATAAATTGATAAAAACACAAAGTTAACGAGATAAATAAGAGATGGCGCTGAGATGTGATCATTAATGCCACAACCAGTAGATGGTGTTGTACGTTGACTTAGGCGTTCTATTTTCGATTGTGCGGACGTGTTATTTTTCTTGCTGCTATTAAATTGGAAATTTGAGTGTTAATTCACTATTTTATGATATTCGAATTGTGTGCATCGCATCCATAAACGGTACCATTATTACTATCATATGAAGTTCGGTGTGATTTTTACGATTTCTTTCCAGAAATTTATTGGTGAGTGACAAGTGCGGTTATCAAATTGAATTGCGGGCTTGAGGTTGATTCGATCGGTAAGTTTGTGGATTAATGACGTCAAAGTAAATTAGTCAAATGAATAATTGTAGTTTTTATCAGACGATCGAACCTAGAATATAGAAACCACAATTCTCAAAGACTGCACGGTATCAGTAAGAATGAAACGCAAGAGCACGCGAAGAATTAAATGAACAGAGATGTGCTCATATCAGGTCAACAAACCGTAACTCGACGAAGAAGTGCGGTGAACGTCGACTTGAATCGATTTCTTTCAATTATTACTCTACAATTGCCTACAAAAATCTTAGCTGCGTTGATATTGGCGCATTGTTTGCCGTGTGCCGACATTGCCAAGCACTGAAGTTTCAAGCAGAAACGCCACGGCTATGTTGTGCCGCAGGCAAAGTTAAATTGCCGGTTTTGACTTCACCACCGAAGCCATTGCGTACTTACCTCTATGGAGATACAAAGCTATCCAGACTAATGCTTCTCGATTGTGCTCATCATATTCAAAATTGTCCTCTCTCCTCCAAGATTCAAGGCCAAATTTATCATCGAAGCGAAGTATTGATGTCACCAGCGAATGAAGAACCCAAGTTCCTTCAAATTTATTTCGTTGAAAATTCCGAATTCGAATTAAGTTTTTGTCTTGCGCTTTTCAATGCGTCAAAACGAGAGATAATCAGAGAACTTCAGTGTCTTTTGCATGAGCACAACGCGCTGGTGCGTTTGTTTAAAACTGCTTTGGAGACAATGACTTTCGATGATCACAAAATAATCATCAGAACACAAAAAAGACCACCCGGAAGCCATGTACGTCAATACAATGCTTCCACTATCGACGAAGTCGCAGTTGTGATTGTTTTTGAAAATGTGGAATCGCGTTATATTGTGATCAAGCAGCGACTCAATCCGCTGACCGGTTAGTTATTAAGCTGTCGATTGTACTTGCATTGCTACATAAATAACATATTCATTTTGCAGGTGAAGAAAAGAATAAGAAGGTCTGTCCCATTCATTTTTATACTTATCGATTGATGATGCGACCAGGTGTGGACAATCATATCTTTTTAGATATCAAACGAGCACCAATTCGTTCAATGCACGATGCATTTAATCGTGAATTGTAATGAGCGCAAGTGTACGATCGAGATTCAATGAGCCAAAGAGCACGAGCGATTGTCCTGCTTTTGAATGCACAGCAAAAGAACGTGTACGACACATTGATGAAGGCAGTTGACGAAGGAAACGGCGGAATATTCTTCCTCGATGCTCTCGGTGGAATAGGCTAAATCATTCTGATTTCATTGTTTTGGCCACAATTCGAGATCTCAAATAGCGTTTGCTGTTGCATCATCGGGAATTGCAGCCATGGCACATTCTGCATTAAAGTTGCCGATTGGAAGCGTTCAATCGAACGATTAAGGATTTACAAAGTGACTCAAGACGGGTTTGGTTGAGCGATGATTCCAATGGCTGGCAAACGCTACCTGTCATTCCGAGATCGACAGCTGCAGATGAACTCAACGCATGTCCGAAATTGTGAAATTCCTGTTTATGTTTCGACCGGATTGATTTCGTCCCCCCGAATTTTTGCATGTTCACGACGTCGAAGGAGGACGTGAACATGCAAAAATTATGAAGAAAGTGTTTCCGGACATCCGCCAAAATTATATGAATCAAGATTGGCCCAGCGAACGAGCGATTTTGACAGCGAAGCACAAGGATGAAGACAGTCTGGATTACGTGATTCAAAACCAAATCGCTGGGGAAAGGCATTGTTACAAATCCGTTGACTGTGTGGCCAATCAAGACGAAGCATCAAGGAATACCACCGCATAACTTGATGCGCAAGGTTGAATTGTGTAACGGAACGCGATTGGCTGTGAAGAAACTGATGAACAACGTGATTCAAGCGGCGGTCATCAAGGGCAAATTCAAAGGAGAGGATGTTCTAATTCCGAAAATTCCTCTATTCCCAACTGACATTCATTTGGCATTCGATATGACGATTAACAAATCGCAAAGTCGTTGGAAGTGTGGGAAATAAATCTAGAATTTCCGTATTTTTCTCATCGTCAGTTATCCGTAGCGTGTTCGAGAGTTGGCAAACCATCATCGTGGTTCATTTACGCGCAGGAAAACAAAACGGCAAATATTGCGTCTGTATTCGATTTAATTCCACTCGAATAAAATACATTGAATACTTTTGAATTCGAACTAACTCCAATTCATTTCCACACTGAGCGAAAAAATTCAAAAACCAACTCAATTTTCGGTGGATGTCTGAATTTGTCTGAATTTGAATCGACATTTCATTCATTTTTCAATACATTAGTGTTGAATTCGATGGAAAAGTGAGTGGAATGTCCACTCAACTCAATCGTCTATTGAGAATTGAGTTGAGTTGTTTGATTTTTTCTGTCATCAAAATCAATTTTCGTGAAGGACAAAAGCATTTGCTCGGAACGAAGTAATTTGGGGCGGAACGAAGTTCGCCGGGTCCGCTAGTATCATATAATAGTGGCACTAATACTGACAGTATTCCTAGCACGATCATTATTAATGTCATTACTAGCAAGTAATGACATTAATACTGACCGTGTAATGGGCGCTTATGATCTCTTTATATTACTTGCCTTAACGGCAACATACCCACATGATTTGTTTGTGCACATCTACGGCACAATACTCGAATGGTATATACAGGGTGGCTGAAACGAAGTTACCAAATCAAAATGCCACAGAATTTTTATTTTTTGATGAATTTTATTGAGTCAAAGTAAAAAATGTTCTCAAATATTTAAATTTTCGAATTGCATTAGCAGTTTTCGATTTGGTCATCCTTAGCCGCGATTATGGCCTTCAAACGGCCGACAAAGCTATTGCATGCAGCACGAAAGAGGCTATGCGGTATTTTGGTCCATTCCCGGCGAAGCGCTTGCTTGAGATGATCGACACAATTTGGTAGCCATTGGACAGTGGAAATAACCGCGGAACGTTGTTTCTCAGCCAATCTTGATTGACGCGCGCTTTATGGCTCGGCGCCGAGTCCTGTTGAAATGTCCAGGCTTTGCGGCCGAAATGTTTTTGTCTCCAAGGCTTCAACGCTCCCTACAACACATGATCACGATAAATGTGAGCATTTATCTTGATGCCACGGTCCAAAAAAAACGAGCGATGAACGGCTTTCGGCCGTTACGGCGGCCCAAACCATCACCATTCGTTTTGCTTGTTCACATATTGCTCAATAACGAACGGTGACTCATCGGAGAAAACCAAATTAACAACTCCTTTGCTCTTTCCACTGTAACTATTTTTTGAGAATCGGTGAGACCATGCAATTTATGAAATTTCAAGGCCTTTAGTTAATTTTTCTGCCGCTACGGCGCGGATTCCGAGCCAATTTGGCCTTCAACTTCCGAATGCAAAATACAGAGCAATCATACTATTACGCTTGAATTTCATTGCGAATAACTTTTTTTTTAAATATTTCCCATTAAAATGCTTTTGTACGTCATTAGTGTAAATTTGAGCGCTCTGTCATCACTGGTTTGACAGCAATGACAGTCTGAAGTTGGTAACACTTCGTGTCAGTCACCCGGTAGTTTCATTCCCCTCCTTCTCTAATAAATACTAATAAAAAGTTACGACAATTTTCGATGGTCAAGTACAGATTGCTTTAAGGTAAAATTGGTGTGAATATTTTTCAACTGCCCTACATAATAATCACTGACATTATTTACTGTTTGTTTAGCTCCATTGCAATTTATTATTTAAACACAGAAGGAAAACCAAAACTTTGAGAAAAATAAAATTTAATTTCTCATTTGGACAGGTGTTATTGATCTGGGGTTTGGGGTTTCTGCAAATATACTCAACACACAATGGAAAGTTAGAATTATTCGTCCTAGATGTAAAAGGAAATAGCATCTAAGGTAGAGTATTAAGAAAAATTATCTCAATTGAACTTCTGTTACATAGTAAGCTTTATATAGACGTAAGTAATTATTTTATTCTGTGTGCATCTTCTCGTATAAATAAGAATGGAATACTATTTTCCACCAGACCACCCCCATTTGGTTTGTACATCAGTAAATTAATTTCGAAACCCAAATACTTTAATGATTTTAGTTTATACGTTATTTGTTAGGTTTGTGTCCAGAATGGTAAATAAATAAATTGTGATTATAGTTTTTTGATTAGAAATGAAATTACGAGTCATATCGGTCGAATATATTATGGATTAATTAAAATTGCAAAGTTTCTTATTTTGAATGAAATTTAATTAAGATGACATCATATATGGATAAAATGATAATCTTGTATAGTTTCATTGAAAATGGGATAAAAGGGTTACAGATTTTTGCATCATAAAGTAAAGTATTTGATTAGTCGGCGTAATCAAGTGAATATCCCCAATTACGTGTCACTCTTCCTCAGTTCTTTCGCCTCAGTAAGTCTACTGACCTCCTGGTCGCGATAAGTCCAATGGTTCGGTTCTTTGCAGTCTTCTTGTTGGTGTGGTAGTCAGCATACAGGGGCAGACGTTGTAGGAATTTTGTTGCATGATGCTTGATTTCATCCGCGACAAGCTCGATCTTTAGATCTCGATGGAGGTTGTCGGTTCAAATGTACCACGGTGCATTAACAATGCATGGCAGGATTTTATTTTTGAACTGTTTGTATGATTTTGAGATTTATTTTCTTGGCACAACCCCAGAGTTGGCTACCATATGTCCATACAGGTTTCAGGATTTGTTTGTACAACAGCAGTTTGTTATGGATCGCTAGTTCAGATTGTCTCCCTAAGAGCCATTGCAATTTTCTAAATTTTATGTTTAGTTCTTCTCTCTTCTTTTTTATGTGTTCCTTCCATCTAAGTTTAGCATCTAGAGTCATGTCGAGGTATTTAGCAGTGTTTGCATGCAGTACTACGATCGAGTTTATCTTTATTGGTATACTAGCGGCCCGCTCCGGCTTCGAAAAAATGATTAAAATCGAGTAGTTTTGATTGATTCATTACTGCCCGTGGCCCGCACTTGTTAAATTTGGAGTAAAACAATTCCCCTTTCCCTATACCATGAATATTTCCTTCTATCTTTGGAATATCTAAATTCATACACCACATTTTTACTTATTTACTTTTTACATTTGTACCTATTTATTTTATTTTTACAACAATTAATATATTACAGAATGTCTTTATATACAACGTTCACAGCTTTCTTGTCATTAGACAATACAAACATGTTTTCTCTAGAGGTTACTCTTGAAAGAGCGACATACAGTTGGCCATGTGAAAAACAGTTAACGCTCAAATCTAAGCCTGAAACGTTGAAGGTTTGACCCTGCGATTTATTAATGGTCACTGCATACGATGTCTTTACCGGAAACTGTGAACGTTTAAATTGGAAGGGTAAATCCGATGGTATCAGAGGGATTCGGGGAATCAATACATGTTCTCCGGTACCACTGCAAAGTTGCAAGTGCCATTGCAAAGTTTAGGTGGATTCAGGTTTCTTAATAAAATAACAGGACAACCTACTTTCAACACCATTTTGTGAGAAGGGAGTCCAGACAGGTTCAAAGAGTTTAGAAATTATGAAGGAAAATGAACAGCTTCTTCCAAATCGAGACGAGTAGTATATATTCGTCGGCGCATCAATCTTTGAAAGAATCAAGTTATTTACCTTATCTACTTGTTCGTTAGTTGGTGACAGAATCGCTCTTTCTTTAAACCAAGATATTGTCTTATAACTTATGTTATCAATGTCAGGATAGACATTGTTGACTAACTCTTGGATGTTGTCTATCAAAACACAAAGATTTTCTAGGTTAATCCTTCCCTCACTTTGTGTTAACTCTCCATTGCCAACTTTTAGCAGCTTCTCTGGAAATAGGCTGTTCTCACGTGAAGATGACGAAACCCTCATATTAGTTTTAAGCTCTAATTTATTGACATGTGGCCAAAGGTTGGATCTTTTTAGGGAAGCATTTATTTCGTCAGCACGTATTCCTCGAGTCACAACTGGTAGAATTTGACGGAAATCTCCTGAGAACAGAATTGTACATCCACCCATAGGTGAATTTTTGTTGCGCAAATCGCGCATTGTCCTATCCAGTGCTTCCACAGACGTCTTGTTTGACATGGTAGCTTCGTCCCAGACTATTAATGAGCAGTCACGCATCAATTTTCCTGTATTGCTCTGTTTGGAAACACTACAGACGGTGTTATTATCATATGTGGCGATTTTGAGCGGGAGCTAGAATGTAGAGTGTGCGGTTTGGCCTCCTTCCATAAAGCGTAGCGGCAATGCCGGATGACGCAACAGCTAACGCAATTTTTCCGGTAGATCTCACTTTTTTTAAAAGCAGATTGATTAAAAATGTTTTTCCTGTACCTCCTGGGGCATCAAGGAAAAACCATTTCCCTTCGTTGTTATCAATTGTTGATAGTAATGCAGTGAATACTTTTTTCTGGCTCATCTTGAGCGATATTTTGTAAAAGTCTCGTTTGATCGTATGATGTTTCTCTTGTGTATTCGGCACTGTTAGTTAAATCTGAGTTAGTAGTATTAGCTGGCATCGGCAGCTCAAAATCCTTGATCGATTTACCCGAAAGTAATTGCACTACTTTGTTCAATTCAAATAATGCTTCGTCAAATATGTTTTGATCATATTGTACATCATCTGAGTTTAACTCTCGCCGTCGCCGAATCAGAATATCACTGGCCATATTTTCTTGAAATTTATTCCATAGATTAACAGAATCAGTTACTTGACTAAACGCTACTATGACGGAAAATAAATATCTTAATGATGTAGCTGAACTACAAACAGCTGCTTCTGATAATCTGTTTTCCCAGTGAGAATCGTCTTCCAAGAGCCCCATAGCTTTGCATGCTGCTTGATAAGTATTGTAAACAACACCTTGTACAGTTCTTAGGTGTGCAAAGGATGTCGGGCCTTTTACAATATGCAGTAACATTTTCAGATAAAAGCATTCGCTGTTGTTGGGATGAATCACGTAGACTCTGCCAAGAACATCGTTTTTTTTACTCCGGGGAAACCATCAACCGCAGTACCCTTGTTTTCGCCGTTGAAAAGTTTTAGAACTCTGGTTCCATGTATAGTAACTTGGAACTCTGTCATATGTCAGTGTTTTAGCGAAATTATCTTGAGCACATAACTTGAAGAATGCTGTCAATGTTGTATCCCGCGGGTTATTTACAACTTCTTGTATATTGTTCTCATTGAAATATACTCTTTGTCCATTTTCTAAATGAACTGCAAGGTGGACAATTGTGGGAGCCCGGTCGTGCACTTCGAATGATAAAATCCTCCATACAGCTTCAGAGCTGCAGATGTAACGTCCAGACTGATATTTTCCACTTCATTTGGTGATTGTATGCTGAAAGTGGCTTAATCACTGCCTTTATTAATGTACTTAGTAACATATTGGATTGACTTTATTGAATTGCACAACTCTACGTTGATGTGGGCATCAAAAATTTTCAAAAGGGGCGGATTATAGGGAACGATCCATCGGTTATCAATATCATGGTGTCGGACGGTAGCATTTTGCCCATCCTGTTCTGGCGATCATCGACGATATTTGGGATATCCGTCATCGCTAGTACTTGTTTGAGTTTGGAACGACTTCGGAAATTTGTTGCTGCATTTAGAATCTCGCATACATGGAGAATTCTGGTTTAAAGTCCCGCAAGGGCCGTGTACCATATGTTTCTTTACGATTTCGTACAGGATAGGATCTTCATCTTCATCCGGTAATTCAGCTGAAATAACCCTGTCAATTTGGTTTGGTCTAATTGTGTTCACTAACCACACCAGCAGGTGTACATGTGGCAAGCCACGTTTCTGCCATTCTATTGTGTACATATGACAGCGCGGCGGACCGAATATATGAGACGTGTTAATGAGGTGCAGAAGTTTCTGTACTTTTAAATGGAAGTCTCTGTTAACTATATCGTATCTGTCTTGTGGAGTTAAATTGGTGTTAATATTTTCTTTGATTTCCGGCCAATTTGGGTTACATGTTGCAGTTATAAATAAATCAGGTTTGCCGTAATTTCTGACGTAAGTCATGGCGTCTTGCGATTTTTCGTGTAAATATCAAGGTCCACCTGTGAATGATGAAGGTAGTATAACCAACTGCCCAATACCGTTGCGGTGTTCATTCGCCTGTAAAGCATCCTGAAGATGAACGTAATTTTTGGCTCTCAATTTAGTTTCATTATTACGGATGTAGGCCAATCTCTCAGATTTAATTTTCGCATATTGATCTACCAAGTATTGGTTTGTTAACATTCCATATCTAAGCAAAGTGTTGAAATTGTTACGTCTTGTCATTATACGGTAGCAATAGTAGTTCATACATGACACTGTTTTACGCAGAGGTGTACCACCGATTGGGTCAATTTGAGAAATATTAATGGCATAACCATTTTCTCCACGACATAGCATCAACGGATATTGTAAGCTGTCATAAGATCTGTGTAACTCTGAAATTGTTTGCAAATTATCATTACGACTATGCAAAACAATATCTCTTCAACAGGAACTTTATTTGCATGGATTACGACATTAAAGTCAGGAGTGTCTGCTGGAACACTCTCAATCGCAGTTTTGAAAGACTGTATGTAGCAATTATGAGAATGTAACATATCTTGGAGAGATCTAATCAAATCTCTATCAATTGGCTGTGCAACACTTGAACACCGCGTAGATGCTTGCGTATCTGGATCTGCAATAAAATATATTTGCAGAAATTTGTGATCATCGGGTCGAAGTGGTAGCAAGCTCCCAGCTAAGTGGTACACTTGCCCTTGAATTTTAAATGTAAGCATGAACCCACGCTCAACGACTTGCTTACTCTTAAAAGAGGTCATTTGAAATGCATTATTATAACGGCGTATATTGCGCATGAATTGTTTGGATTTCTGATGATCACCCGTAAGATGAGAGTGAAGTGGTTCAGGTGGAGGGAGAATTTCTTCTAATTTGACTTTTCCTTGTAAGCAACATATGCCTTTCGATTCGTTCTTGAATTTCAATGCCAAGCAATGTTCACACACTACTGACATAGTACCTATTGATATTATACGATCGTCCTTGTCCTTTGAATTTTCTTTATTTACACATGAATTAGTAACTCGTGCTGATGATTCTCTGGCTCTCTGTATTCGATGTCTATCCCTATCTCGGCTGCGGCGAACCTCACGCTCTACTGAAGATTCTCTCTCTCTCTCAGCTCTATATCTATCCCGAAGCTGACTGAGTGGAGCCTCACGCTCTACTAATGATTCTCTGTCCCTCTGAACCGTATGCCTACCTCGATCCCGGCTGCGGCGAACCTCACGCTCAACTGAAGATTCTCTCTCTCTCTCAGCTCTATATCTATCCCGAGCCTGACTGACTCGAGTCTCACGTTCCGTTGACGATTCTTCATCTCTTGCTGAACGTACTGCTAAATTTACTCAGTTCTATATGTATGATTACCTATGCACAAATTGACATATATAAGTATGTGCCGCAGTAAAAAATATCTAAATACTTACCATTTAGAAACAAATGATTTAGAAACAAATGATAATCAATAATCATAAAAAACAAAAGCTACCTATTCTATTCAGTTCTTTTTTTTAACTGAAATACCTCAACTAAAACTACGATGTTAATTAAATTCGTGCGACTAAAAACAAAAGATAATTAACAATCATCAACAACAAAAGAGAAACGGTATGTACCGCAATTTTTAAATCATCACTACATAGATAAAACAAAGTCGCTTTCTCTGTCTCACTACATAATATAAAACAAAGTCGCTTTCTCTGTCCCTATATCCCTATGTATGCTTAGATCTTTAAAACTACGCAACGGATTTTGATGCGTAAAAAGTAAATGACATAAAAATGTTATTATGGGATATCCATAAGAGATAGACATATACCATCACGGAGTTTTCTGCAGACCTTTTCAATGTGTACAATAGCGAAGTTCACTTGGATGAAGTTTGCTTCATTTAATTTAATTCGGCATTTCTTTGTCCAATTATACATATCAGGTTAGTAGCCTTCTGTAATTTACAAGTGGAGTTATTGATGTTCTTTGCTGTTGCAAGTATTGCCGTCGGCAAAAGTCGCCATAGTTGATTCTGTAATTGGTATATCTCTAGTATATAGGAGATAAAGGATTGGCCCAAGAACACTCCCTTGTGGTACTCCGTCTGTTATCCTTTTTAGTTGGGAGTATTCATTCTCATACTTTACTCGGAAGTTCCTCTCTGCTATGTATGATTTTAGAATTTGAAAAAATTGTTCTGGAAGATCTCGATGAAGCTTGAATTCTAAACCCCTGGTGCCGCACTTTGTCGAATGACTGCGCTACATCAAGGAATATAGTTGAGCATATTTGTTTGCTTTCTAGTGATTTCTCGATTACATCAGTAATTCGATTTACTTTTTCTATCGTAGAATGTTTTTCCCTAAATCCCAACTGATGTGGGGGGATAATATTCCTTTCGTCGATAATTGGTTTTAGTCTTTTAAGGCAATGTTTCAATCTCCGTAATTAATCGATTGATTTCCCCTTTATTCAGTAGATTAGTATTGACGATATTTCCTTTGGCTAATTGAACAGCTCTGACTATCTCGTATATGCTTAGTGGTGTAGTACAACACCAGAGCCAGGAGCTAAAAAGGAAGAGAGGTAATCCCGTTAATTATATTTTGGTGGTAATGGGAAACTATTGGGTTAAGGTTTTTATATGTGTTTTATGGATGCGTCTTCCAGATGTAGTGGTTACAGTGACCTTATTGTCTTGTGCCACTGTTTCTTGACGAAATTTTGGTTTGTCTTTCTGTTGAATCTGCTTGATTGCGGTATAAATCGTGTCGCCAGCTTCGTAGGTCTTCGGACAGCCTCACTTATTAATCTCTCTCGTTATTGTGTAGTTTTGATTCTTTCTAAGTCTTTCAATCAGGCCCACGTGAACCTTGGTTTTGAAATCTGCAAGATTTTGGTAATTCGTCCTCTGTGTTCTATCAAGAAATATATCATTAGGTTTCCGTTGCGTAACCGAATGTATGGAATCGTTGTAGCGATCCACTGCTATGTTGATAAGTTCTTTTGTAGACAGGTCCTTGAACTCGTTCTAGAGACATCGAACTATTTCGAGTATTGTAGAATGTGTTCTCTCTATAGCCCCATTAACATCGCTTCGTTTAGAAGGTGTTTGATAAATCTGGACACCCAAGGTTTTTAAGTAATCCGTTATGTTTGGGCTCACAAAGCTTCTTTCATTATCCACCACAAAAATGCGAGGTGCGGTGAAGTAATGTATTGCCTTTATGATCTTATCTCGTACGTGTAAGATGGATTTGTTCTTAATGCAAAAGAATTTTACGAAGTTAGAGTACTTGTATATAAATACAAGATAAAATTTTTTCCTTTTTTATCTCCATTATGTCTAAATGGAGAATTTCTGCCGGATATGTTGGAATAGGTGTTTCCTGGATTGCAACGCGATGAGGGTGTCGATCATATTTATTCGTGTTGGAATATTTCCGGAAAGTAATATTTGTCCAAAATTTGTTTTCGGTTCTCCATATGATTCCTGTGTGTTCCTCTGTTATTATAGAGAGCTTATTTTCTTCACTTCGAATGTCTTCGACGACTCTGCCTAACGTCTAACACGTATCTTGTAATTTGAAAAACTGTCTTTAAAAACTTCTTGTAAAAGTTGAATGTTCTCCTCAGGTATTTTTATCCCATTGATGATGGTAGGAGGTAGCTTTTCCTGTAAGATCTTGGATAAGTTTTCTCTATTTATTTCTGGTAGGCTGATGTAATGCCTGTGGTAAGATGGATGAGGCTCCTCATGAGCGTATATGTCTTGACCCTTCTGGAATATTAGTTGGTTCCTGAAGACATTGATAGGTGAGTCACAATATCGAATAAGGTTGGTGGAATCTTCTTCGGCACTGTGAACAGTTCCAACGGTAGACAATGCGTTCACTTCAAGCTCCAGTCTGGACAGCGGCGCGTCAGCTACTTTGTTGGTACAGCCCGGCTTATAAATAAGCTCGTAGTTGTATTCCTCCAATCGAGCTTTCCAGCGTTTTAACTTTGCATTATTATTCTTATTGCTTAATGAAAAAGTTAGCGGTTCATCTGTCAGGATTTTTACTTTGCGAGTTCCGTAGACGTAGTTGCGAAGGTTGTCCAGTGCCCATATTATAGCCAGCATCTCCTTCTCATTCGCCGCGTAATTTTCTTCGGTTTTATTCAGAGATCTGGAGATGTAAGTTATTGGTCGGTCTTTCCCGATGTCCCCTTGAGACAATACAGCGCCAATGGCAGATGAGGAAGCATCAGTAGTCAGTAGAAAAGGTTTGTTGAAATTTGGAAAGATTAATACCTCTGTTGATGACAGGAGCTCTTTGATTAACAATATCAAAGAGCTCCTGTTAACAATATCAAAAAGCTTCCAACTCTTTTTGGTTCAGGCCAATCTTCACCTTTTTGGATTGTGATGCTTTAATTTAAGCATTCTCCCCCCTCGTCAAGTTGGTTAGTGGTTTAGCTACGTGAGCAAAGTCGCGGATAAATCGCCTATAATACGATGCGAGACCCCCCCCCCCTTTTCTTTTTCTTTTACCCAACAAGGGTATAGATTATGAGATACCCCAGAAATTCCGTTTCTGTTTTTAGAAACTCCGTTTTATCGAGGTTTATGCACAAAATAGCCTTTTGTAACTTCAGAAATACTTTTTCAACGTTGGCCAGATGTTCTTTGTCCTCCGAAAACAATAATGTCATATATATAGACGTAAAAAAGTTGTCCAATATATTCTTTCAAGACATTATCGATCATTCTTTGAAAAATCGCGGGCGCGTTCTTTAGCTCGAACGGAAGCCTGAGAAATTCATATTTTCCATTCAGGGTGGAAAACGAGGTCTTCGGAATGTCGGCTTCCTTCATTTTGATTCGATGGAACCCTGATGTCAAATCGATGGTAGTAAAATATCTTGAATTTCCGAGATTCGCTAGGGTGTTTCAAATATCCGGGATGGGATAGGAATCTGCTATTGTCACGGCATTCAATCTCTTGAAATCCACTACCATCCGATAGTTTTTAATTTGCGAGACATCCAATTTTTTTTGTACGACCCATATTGGGGAATATATATTATACGGGCTTTTAGATGGACGTATAATACCAACGGCAAGGAGTTGGGCTATTTGTTTATCCACTTCCGGTCTCATACTGTATGGATATGGGTATGATTTCGTATAGATCGGTTCTTCACTGGTTGTTTTGATTTCTGCACGTACCTCCGTATCTACGGTTTCAAAATTATTAACAGGTCCGAAAAGTGTTGTAAATTTCGAGACGACTGTGTGTAATAATTTATTGGTATCTGATGAAAGATGACTATCCCGAATTTCTATATTGTTGATCTGGCATGATGTTTTTTCTCTTAACGGAATGCGTATGTTGGGTACAATAATCAATTCGTTGTTCCTCCGGTCAATAAGTGCCCCCAGTTCCTTCAGCGTGTCATCTCCTATAATACCATCAAACGATTTCAGACCTGGTAGGATGGAAAAATCGATAGTGTTACCAATGCCAATGCTCTTAAAGAACGATCCACTGATTTTGTGACTGATTTTAATGTCACCTAGTGCTGATCTAATTTTGAATTGATTTTCCGTTGGTTTGGCATTAACCGCTAATTCAAGCCTTATACAGTTCTTATTGGCCCCTGTGTCTATGAGAAACTTTAGCATATCTCCGTTTATAAGACGGTACGCTAGGTAAGATACGCTAGAAGGGCTTCCGTCATAAAATTTATTTCCGTGTTATCTTTTGTACCCTGTTCATCATAGCATACGTCATTTTCTGTGTTATCATATGCCACTTGGTTATAATCGTCTTCCTCTATTTCCGCTTCTAGATGGTTGATTCTGTGCTGTTTCCTAGGTTCATGGATATGAGAATGTTCCCGTTTAGTTACCGTGGGATATTGATGCGTGGAACGGTTAATATAGTTTACCAGTCGTGTTTGAACCGACGAAACGCTTTCCGTTGAACTGATAGCGCCTCGTTGTTTTTGGGTGAGAGTTGTGGTTGTGGGTACGAGATTTGATTCATCGAAGCTGTCACAACATTGTTAATATTTCTTTTGTGTATATTCATGTTTCTGAAATTCAGGTTTTGAATTTCTAGGCAGGATGCGTACGCTTCAGGTAGGTAATGTGACTGGTTTCTGGATGATCAGTATTTTAGACAGCTCTCCATTTAGTCCGCGAATGAACACGTCTGGTGTGCTCGATTGCGCTATGTTTCTACCAACACTTTGATCGTTTCCGGTGAATACTCTTCGGTTTTTATTTTATTTACAATTAACGAAAACTGATCATTTACATTTGTGTAAAATTCATCTTCTGTCAAGTTTCGCTGTGATATGGTACTTAGTTGGTGTTCCAACGTGCGGAGATCCCTTTTATCCGCGTAATGCAATGAAAGGCATTTTTTGATCGTTACCCATTCCTCATTGAAAATATTGTATGAGATCAGCGCTGAATTGGCATTCCTTCTGATTTTCTGACGGATGTGTTGTACTCGTAATATAGCCCGATATATTGGTTTATTCCTCAGGATTTCGTAGTCTTGGAGTATATTTTCCACGTTGTGTACCCATGATAGGTATTGGGTGGGATTTCCATCAAATATTTGTAATTCCTTTACGGAATCCGGCAAACGACTTATTTCCTTCAACTCCTCCTCATTTTTTGGTGTGATTAACGTGTTTAGTGGAGGTCGTTGAAGCGTTCGATTTTTTTTGTCAGTTCTATCTGGGCGTTTAAAGCACCAGTGATTTGCTTTAATGTATCTTGAATTTGCTCAAGGCTCGCCATTGTGGGTTCTTAACAGATTTTACAATTTTCGCGTGTATTACGGTTTTTTAATTAGTTTAATTATTTTAATTTTTTGGTTTAATTATTACACTAAATTTGTGTATTGTGTGTCAACTTACAAGAAAATTATTTTGATTTTCATGTCACACGTGTGCACTCCGGGACTGTCATTGCCTTCTTTGCTGAATGCTTTGGGTGTTTTTGTTGGAGTTTGCCGTCGATTTGGCGTGGGCTGAATCATTTTGGGAGTTTTGGTATGATCGGTCGTACGCTGAAGGTTTTGGGCTGTAGGGTTGCCATGGTTCGTTTGTAATCTGTCATGGATTCGTCACGGCTTTGTGAAGCGTGGTTTTTGTTGAATGGTGGTGTTGGCAGGAGGTCACTTGGTGGATGGTAGTGGTTTCATGGTGGGAAGATTCAAGCCGTCTGTTGGGATCGTTTCGAGGTAATTTTAGCTCCTGGATGGACATTGCATAATTCTCTTGGTACATTTTACTACGATTGTTTGTAGAGATGGTTCTTCCACGCTTTGATTTTGGAGATTTTCGGAGAGAGCTATTTTGGTGATGTTCCTTCATCTTATTATTCAGCGTTTGTGTAATAAATTGTTATATTTTTATTTTGGTTTGATTAGCGATAGAATTTTCGAAGAAGATTAATTGCAACTATGTTGGAGTAGGTAACGAATCCTATTATTTACCGCAAAATTGCCTTTTTGTGACACTCAATGGGTTACTAGTATTTTCTCACAGCTTATTAGCGATATTTTTGCTCTATAAAAAGAAATATTATTTGCATTGGATTTGGGATTTTAACAATCTTAACATAAAGAAGTGTTTATCGGCAACTTCGTTATATCTATGTAACTGAAAAGCTAGAAATATTTGATATAATTAATATAATTATTCAAAAGAAAGAGAAGGTTTGTATACTTCAATACACCAACGACTGGATGTTTGTCATAAAATGCAACGTTGCCAATCTTGACTGTTTTAGTACAATAATTATAATTATTAATTCCCAATTTCAAATCAACCCTAAATATTAATCTACATGTACAGTGCCGAGCTATTATATTAAAATTATTCGGTTCTCAGGAAATCTCATTCAAATATATTTAATATACGAGTACATATTATCCCTCTTTTAAGATACTGGTACGATTTATATTTAATTATAAAAATTATAAAATAAACTTATTTATCATTCATTTTAGAATAATTTTTTCAAATTTTATCTAGTTGCCTTTACTTAAATATTACCTTCCAGCAGGAAAGCCATTGACGACACACTAATTACTAATTTACGTTTCTGAGGTGAATCGTTTGTGACAAGTCTAATACGAGGTGACAAGTCATAGACGAGTCGCATGTGTCATGTCTGAGATTAATTGTATGTGATATATCCCCAGCAAACGTAGAAGAAGTTCCAGAACTAGTGCAAAAGTAGTGATAAAAGTATTTGTTTCCTTGTGAAAAAGGATGGGCGTCGGGAAAAATTCATCAGTTTTATAAAAAAAATTTAGTAAACATACGAAATTTTTGCGAATTCTAAATTATTTAGGATATTTTAATGGATGGATATTTTAAGGGATATTTGAATGCAATCTAGTTAATCTGGATTTTTTTTTTGTTTTGCTATTTCGTGTTCGCCCAATTCAACGGTTAAATACTAATGAATTTTAGAGTTGAATATTGTTCAAATAACTTTGGTTTCAGGAAATTCTACTGTAAGTTGCGGAGGTGCAGAATGATTAAATTAATAAATGTTTCAATTATTTAGGAAGCCGGAAAATATGAATTTAGAATTAAATTTCAGGAAATTTACAGATGCTTGTGAATTAATGCTTCATTGTAATTGCTGATTGTGTAGTTTAGAATTGTGTTGTAATTTTATTACTAACGACTTTACATAGGTGTCTGTAACGGGTCGAGTCAACCAATTTTGGTTAGGAAGCCGAAAAGTATTAATAGAATTAAATTTCAGGAAAATTCCAGATGCATGTGAAATAATAATATTTTTTCTTAGGTTGCCGTTTTAAGGAAGCAATTATTGAAGACCAATACCATCGTTATCCATTAACCTATTAAGCCTTTATCCTTCATCTAGTAGATTAGAATTGTGTTGTCTTTGTGTTACTAACTATCGGCTATACCTAGGTGTCTGTAACCGGGCCGATTCTGTCCCACTTAACTAACCTATCCAATCCTTCGGTTTTGTTATGTGTAAAAAAGGGTGTACGGTGGACCCGGCGTCATCCGGGAACTCAAGCCTAAGAACTTGGTCGTACATTCAAAATCAATCAATCAATCAATCAACACGTGTGCACTCCGGGACTGTGTGCACAAGAGATCAATCGGGTGTGTGGACGGAACGTATTATCCCTTTTTAGCTAAACGTTTTTATAGTCACGAACGGCCTACTGCTGCACGTTTCACTATCACTGCACTTTTCTTCACACTTGTAATGTAGAATTTGTTACAAGAAATTTTTTGCAGTTTTCTAAGTTATAGTGGAATATTTGCTATAATTCTCTGTATAATTATCACTTAGTTCACTCAATTTACAGCACTTTAACTATATTTCCCGATATGACTCTGCTGTTTCGGCGCCATTTAAGAATTCTGATTGAATTCGAAGTTAAAAAATACAACTTTATTCTTTTCACATCAAAATTACAACTGCAAACTTTATATTAGTTTTATATTAAGATTTTACATAAAATTTAAAGTAAAATGAAATTTATTATTGTTGAATCAACACTTTTGGCTTTCGCGTGCACTAATGGCACGTTGTGCTGATGAAGCATTCCCAATGGTGTCAATTTAGGCACGTTGTGCTGATTCAACATAACGGTGGTATTAACTTATATAAAAGTTACGAATTCGAATTAAAAAACAACTTTATTGAATCACATCACAATTATAACTAACTTAATCATAAATTATTATTATATATATATATATATATATATATATATATATATATATATATATATATATATATATATATATATATGTGTGTGGGATTTTATTGTTAGAGTCTTTAATAAAAATTATAGGCGTCTTTATACATGCGCTCTTTATTATTTTCACGTATAAACTCACTCGATTACTAAATATTAAACAAAAACAAAACGGTTGTTCCCTACAAAAACTCAGGGATGTATAACAACACAATTCAGGGATTTGAAACCCACACTCGTCCATCCTACTCCTCATCCGACCCGGATAATTCGAACGACGAATCCAACCAAGGCTTGATAAACTCGGCTGCTGTTGACGTTCTCTTAGGGCCCTAGTGATCACCTACCCTTTCTACATCGTAGCGTTCATTTTCTTTAACTTTGCACACCTTGTATGGTCCGAAGAATCTTGGCTTCAATTTTAAACCTGGTCCAAATTGAGTTCTCTTTATAGCTATTAAATCTCCGACTTTGTAGGTCGTAGGAGCTTTGCGGTTTTTCCTAAACGATCGTCGATTTTCAATTTGTATTTTTTCTATTTGCTTCTTTGCAGTTTCTCTTAAACTATCTCGAGAGTTTCTGAAATTTTTAATAATTTCTTCATTAATAATTTCTTGAATTCTCGTATCAGTTTTCTGATGCATTTTAGTGTCAACTAATAACTCAAACGGAGTAGCACTAATGCTTCGATTTAGCGTGTTGTTAAGACTTTGTTGCGTACTTCCGACGAATCTAAACCATCGATCTGGAGCGTCTAACGATAGCTTCGAGAGGACTGATATTATTGACTGATGAATTCTCTCAACTTGGCCGTTATCTCTTGGCAAGCCTGTAGTTATCGCAACATGTTCGATACCTTCGACTTCGCAATATTCTTTGAATTCGTTGCTGGTAAATGCGGTTCCCTTGTCAGTCACAATGCGCATTGGATTACCAAACACTTCTCTATGCTTTTGGAGTTTCTCCAACACTTCCTTCGATGTTGTGGATTTTGTCGCATATATCCACACAAACTTCGTAAAACCGTCTATCATTACTAACACATGATTATATTGCTTCTTAGTTGTCGCCATTGGCCCGAGATGATCTAAATGTATAGTATGAAGAGGTAGATTTCCCTTTTCGATTGGATGTAAGTATCCTTCTTGTTTACCCGTTTTTCGGTTGCACAAGATACATTGAACGCAATTCTTGACACTTGTTGTAATCTTGTCCAACATCTTTTCAAACCAGAAATCTCGTTCGATCAGCTCTTGCACCTTCCGTACACCGTAATGACCAATTTCGTGATTACGCTTTATCACCTCTGCTTGCATTTTGCGCGGGACGACTAACAGTTGGTTACCCTCTTTTATTTTGTACAAAAGATCACTCTCTACCATAAAATCTTTGTATGAGCCATTCTCAAGTAATTTTATCACTGCAGCGATAAACCCGTCACCCTGCTGAGCACACTTCAGACGAGAAACAATATCATCGTCAACAATTAGAACTGGATTGCGTGAAAGGGCATCAACGTGTTTCATTCGGGTACCTGGTCGGTGATTAATTTCGTAGTCGAATTCTTCGAGAGACAGCGCCCATCTTGCCACTCTAGTAGTCAAACTTGGTTTTTTCATCGTCATCTCGAAAGCGGCACAGTCCGTAATAATTTTAAAATGCGTGCCAATCAAATAAACGCGAAATTTTTTAAGTGCGTAAATGATGCAAAACACTTCCAACTCATAATTGCTATATTTCTTCTCTGCATCTGTCGTCTTGCGGCTTGCGTAATAAATTGGGTGGAACTTTCCATCGTCATGCTGCTGCATCAATATGGAACCGTAGCCGTACATTGAAGCGTCTGTATGAAGTTCAGTGGGCAGCCCGTGTCTAAATAATTGAAGCACAGGATTACCCGTGAGATGTCGTTTTAGTGAATTAAACGCCATTATCTCCTCCTCTCCGAACACAAAATCCACACCCTCCCTCAACAAATCGCTTAATGGCCTGGCGATCACCGAATAGTTGTATAAAAATTTGCGAAAATATCCCGTCAGACCGAGAAATTGCTGAATCTGCTTCTTTGTCATGGGCTGCGGAAAATTCCTCACGGCCCTCGTCTTGCATTCCGATGAACTTATCTTGCCGTCATAAATAACATGTCCGAGATATTCCACTCGTCCTCGTCTAACAAGAAATCTGCACTTCTTCCAGTTAATATCGAGTCCATATTCAGAGGCCAATTTCAGTACAATTTTCAAATTTTCAATCGCTGATTCATTATCAGTTGCCATAATAATGATGTCGTCGAGATAACATAGCCCAAACGGTACTTTCCTAAATTGATACTGCTCCGTTGGTGTCACAAACGATGTATATTTGCGACTGCTTTCTTCAACAGCAACATGAAAAAATCCGTTTCTTAAATCGAGCAAGCTAAATACCCGAGCATCTTGTAGCCGATCCAACTGATCCTCTATCAGCGGAAGGGGGAAGCGATCTTTGACAATTTGGCGGTTAATTTTCCGATAATCCACGCACAAACGTTTTGAGGCGTCTTTCTTTGAAACCAAAACAATCGGACTAGAGAACTCCGATGAACTATGTTCAATTATTCCGGTTTTCAACCAATCTTCCACTATTTTATCAACCAGCTCCATCTCGTAAATCGACAAACGTCTTGGATTCTGAATAATTGGCGTTTCATCCTTTAAAATTATTTTGCATTTTACATCTGAAGTTTTCGTCGATGTCGGTGAATATTGCTGATATAATTGCTTAACGACCTGAGCATCACTTCGGTCGATAATATGCGTGACATCAATAATTTCATCTTTAACTTCTGATAGTATCGCACAAAATTCGTCGTTTTACGGATGTTCACACCGTTTTCATCGATAATCACTTTTGCTTCACAAAGCAAATCACAGCCAATCAAAAGATTTACGGGGATAACATGGTTAAGCACTACATGTACCGGCACATGGAAATTGTCACCGTTAATAACGATATCTGCTTCAAATTTTCCAAATGTCTCAATCTTCTTACCAGCAAGTCCCGTCAACGTTGATCTGGATTTCAAAGGTTTCATAGTATTCAAATTCGAATAAACGTCAGATCGGATCAAATTTACGGAACTTCCCGTATCTATCAGAGCACACACTTTCATATCGTCAATTAATACGTCAATTTTCATTCGTTGTGCTTTTGTCGTACACAAGCTAACATTCATTTTCGATAAATTAGGACACTCGAAACTTTTGTGTCCAAACGTATTACACTTAAAGCACTTTACCCCATCGGATTTCCTTTGACAATCCTTCGACAGATGACCGTATTCAGTACAGTTGTAATACTTAATCGTATTACGTCGGGGATTTGTTGATTTATTACCACTCAGCACTGGTTGCTCCAGTGGTTGATTAGATTTCATATTATTTGAGGTAGCCTTGTTCATCGATTTAATTTTTAATTTTTCAAATGCTTCATACTTCAGTCGAAGATGCACCAATTTCGCGCATACGCAAAATGTACTGATGTATATTTTCATCTTTTCTCTTTTTAGTCTTTATTAGCATCTGGTGAACAGTAGCGCTACTAACATTCACATGAAATTCGTCGAGTAACACTTGTTGCAATGATTCCCAATCCTTTGCGCTCGTAGGACGTAATAGCATCTTGGCTGTGCCCGTCAAAAGTCGCTTTGCATACACAAATCGCTGTAAATTACTAAAACCTAATAGTTCTGATGTTTCACAAAACTCTATCAACCACTTTTTAATTGGATAGTTGTCATCGCCGCTAAATTTTGATACCGAATCTTCAACGTCTTTAAATGCGAAATTAGTTTTCTCGGCATACATACCGCATTTCTTCTACTTTCCGATTCGGAACCGCAAACATTTTTTGTGAAACTGTCCTTGATTAGCGTCATCACTCGTTCATAGCGTTGAATCAATTCATTTCGCTTTCCATCCGTACTAAGCCCCAACTTGGATAACTCTTCTTTCATGGCTTTTACTGTTTTTGTTTCAAATTCATCCATTTTTAACAAACGCAAATTCGCAAAACCAATTTATCGTCGAACGAAAAAAAAAAATCACAAGCAAAACAAAACTGCGCACAAAAACAAAATGTTTTTTATTTTTCAATAAACTTGACTTAGACGAGCCCCCAATATGTGGGATTTTATTGTAAGAGTCTTTAATAAAAATTATAGGCGTCTTTATACATGCGCTCTTTATTACTTTCACGTATAAACTCACTCGATTACTAAATATTAAACAAAAACAAAACGGTTGTTCAATACAAAAACTCAGGGATGTATAACAACACAATTCAGGGATTTGAAACCCACATATATATATATATATATATATATATATATATATATATATATATATATATATATATATATATATATATATATATATATATATATATATATATATATATATATATAATATATATATATATATATATATATATATATATATATATATATATATATATATATATATATATATATTTATATATATATATATATATACAATAGTGTAGTTTCAGTGAGCCCCACAAATATGATGACTTTCGGTCTTTGCACTTTTGGTTAGACTTTGTGCCCGTTGTGTGGCGTATTACATCCACCATAATCCTTTGCCTAACTATAGTATATTGTGCTGATTGTGTAGGCTCTGAATGTTTTCGGCTTCCGATCCAGTTGGCTCCGGATACCCTTTGTGACGGTTGCTGTTGCGTGGATACGCAAACCACACTTTAGAGTTGTTCTTATAGATAAAAGGACTAAAATGTTTAATGTGTAATAACTTTCACAAACAAAGCCGCTACATTGCGTAGCTTTATGACACATTTCCATTAATAACATTTTATGCCATTGTCTACAATAAGAAAACCGGAAAATCGATCGCTTTTATACTATGTTTCGCTATGTACATATTAAATCTATACGTTTATCTCTGGTTGATTTTATGCTGCATGTTACATTGTGCGGTGTCTTGGGTATCCTTAAAGTGTTTTATTTGATCTGAAAAAAATAATCTTATATTATTTCACTATAAATTACAATCAATTCAATTTATTACAGCTCTTAAATAATACATTAAATTAACAATAAATGTTCGCGTTAACCCCGTTTATCGAGTGCGCGCGCACTTAATATTGTTTATTGCACATGACATTATTTTTTTATTACGAATGTAATAATTAATTTTTAATTATCAAATTACATTTTTAGAGTGGCATAACCATAAAATTTGGTGCGAATCGTTCATAAATTACTAATATGTAACAAACGAATTATATAATTCCATTACAAAGTATCGGCATGAAGGTAGTTTTATCTGACATAAAAAACATTGCGACCCTGTACGTTCGTACAATTTGTTGTCTTTGCATCAGCCAATGTATGAGCTTTTTGTAACGAGCTAGCTAGTCTATACAGTGCTGAAAATTATTAGGGCAGGTTTACGAAAAATAAAAGAATAAAATTCCGACCATATGACTCAGGCTAAGTAGAATTAATTAATGTTGGGCGCCACTCTGGAAAGCCGGAGAGCTTGCTAGCGCATATGTGAATGCCCGCGTGCTTGCTCAATCGAACAATCCGGTGTGGGTGTTCAAGGGAAAAAATCAGTTAGCTATCCACGTTTGGAAAATACACAGACTAGGTTTAAATATTTATAGGAAGAGATGAATGCACTTACCGACTGTTTATTAATATCCGCACGACACTCGGTTGACCTCGTTCCTTGTCAGCAACTACTCAACTGCACACTCGCACTCGATATTGGTGCACGCGGAGTAAAATGTACGCGATATGCGTATTTGTAGTAATTACGCATTTACTGGAAAGTCATCTAAAGTCGAAGATCTTGAGGTTAAAAATTACATGGGCAGTACCATGTAAGAAATCCAGAATGCAGATTGAAACGAGGCTCTTGTAAAATGTAAGAAAAGAAATTTGGAAAGCGTTTCCAAATGTAGAATAAAGCGAAAGCGGAGCCTAAGAACCGACGCAAGCATCTAAACCATGAATGAACTTAGTTCAATCGCGCCGTTGATTCAGGAGTATAAACCTATTTAGTGCGCCATCAATCAATCTATTGTAAACTCTGGATATCCGGAGTGTTCTCCGGTTATCAGATTACGATTTGTAATGAAAATGAATACAACTAAGAGCGTCTGTTGGAGTGCAGAACTCATGGATTGACTCAACTTCCATGCCAGTACTATAGGCTGGCATGACGCTAAGCAATGTGCAGATGGATTTACGAAAATCGGACCTATATCCATACGTCCTCGAATTGGTTGGCAAAGTGTAAAAGTAGGACGTGAATTGCGAACCGCGAGAGAGTGGGGGTGCTTCAACCACAGAACACATCGTAAAGATAATAGAAGAAAAATATAGTTGAGATAACTTTGGCTATTAGCACTTATTTCTAAGGCAGGCGCAAATAAAAACGGGGCACAAGCACTTTGGACAATAGCACGACTGAAGCTGGTTCACAAGGGCTCAACTATCAAAGAAGAAAGGGGCCTGGAGAGCTCTTGCAAAACCCAAGAAGATTTCTTCGGCGGAAAGAACCATTAAAGATAACAAAACCCTCGAATATATGGTTAGAATATTACAGATCCTGCAGGATGGAGCATAGTGAATGTTAATTGTGGTAATGTGTAAAATATTTTACCCTCCACCTATCTAAAAATAATGAGGGAGGTGTCTGAACCGGCTCCGTCCAGCCAATGGCAGTGTTGATAATTGATTGAAAATTGATAGAATGTGCTGACTAACGGTCGCTATGGATGCTATTTCCATTAGACTTACATCACACAGGAAGCAATTCAAATATTTCAACTCTTAACTGGAAGATTGTGAAGCTGGAAGAACTAAAACTGATAACAGGTCAGAATCTATAATGCTAAATAAGAAGATGATGTTTGCACTGGCGAAAACCAAATGCGTGGCACGTCGAGTGGTATACCGTTCTTTATTGGAGACCTGGTAACCCAATCGTCACTCAGGATGAAAATTAGTCGAAGAGTAGAGACCGTATCGAATCACTGTCGCCGACTCGGATATGTCAAAGGCAAATGAGGCCACCCAGTAGGCTCCAGGAAAATGACTCATTCTCGTACGAAGGGTCTCATATAACAGGCAGGTCAAAATCAAGCAAATGATTGCCCAGCAATTCCGCAAATCAAGCTTCACAGCAGCAACGGAATGCATTATCGTGAACCGTTAAAATCTCTAACTTAAAACAGCTTTGCCTCCACACGATGTTATTTCTTGATTTCATTCTTAGTTCAAACCAATACTTTAGGAAGTTTTAGTTGTTCGTTTGTATCTGATGTTATAAAAAACAATGCAAAGAATTGAAAAGTTTCTGCCGATCATTCCTTTTCTGATCATTGTTATCTCCAAAAACAAGTAAACAATAAACCCACCAACAAATCTATCTTTATCGTCGCGAGGAAGACTGACTTCAGAACTATTCTAGGGAATTCATTAAAACCTCAATCAAGAGTCTTGATGAACTAGTGAACAAACTATATGATGCTCATAATATAGCTATTGAATGTGCGTGTCCCGAAGGTAAACGTTTGAGAGACAAAGAAAATCGCTCATCTTGGTGGTCAGAAAAGCTATGAAAACAAAAGCGGCTATCGGCTGGGACTTCCAAAATGAAGTTCTCAGAAGGTACAAATATGGACTAAAAAGTGTTACAATCAACGCGTGCACGCTGCACTAATACAATACAAGAGGAAGACAAAAGGAAGGTCAAATCAGGTGTTTGATTGAGCCGAATAAGCTGTCGAAAAATCTATCTTGACCTCCTGACCATACTTATTTCACCTTTGATTACTTTTCTGGATATAGAGAATGCCTTAACTACGTCTTGGGCGGGTCAATTGTAGGATGATTAGATAAGATGCTGGAAGTATCGTTTTGTACAATGGAGACCCAAGACGTACAAGATGGAGCCCCATTTTATGGGACTTGGTCATTAATGGTCTGTTACTGAACCTGGAGTTGTGCGGTGGTGAATGCATAAACGAGTGACATTGCTATCCGCGATTTTGAAAAATATTGAAGCACGATAATTGAACCAACAACTGCGGTTTGAACGTCAATCCATAGAAGAATGAGTTGATCTTTTTCTCTAGGAAATACAAACTTTCCAGATTGACAGTGCCCTCCAATTTAAAAAGTTTCCGCGTAACCATCACAGACAAACGGAAGTATTTGGGCCTTGTAGGTATACAAACCAGAAAGGTAATAACACTCTCCTTTTGTTGTGAGAATAAAACATTAATCGTAGCAGTCTGCTAACAAAATTGTGTTTACCGTTGCTATATTTGCTACAAAATCAGTAAAATTCCAAAAGTCAAACTAAAAACAAGAAGAAAAATTTTAATTACGTTGTGAAAAAAATTAAAAAGTTAAAAAGTTTAGCAAAAAATGGTTGTAGTAAGTCCAGGACCAAAATACAAGCTTCCCCGTTTAATTGGCTGCAGACGACATGATATCACGAAATACCAAAATCCATGTTATTCGTTTGGTTATAGGGTTCCACCAACAGATTTTTCCAACAGTCCCGGACCAAAATATAAACTCGATACAAATCAAAGGAGAAAATATAGAATCGTAACACGAATTGGTTTAAACCAAGCACCAGAGTATTCATTCCGAAATCCACTTAAAGATGCGGCAGCAGATCCTGGTCCCGGACCAAAGTTCAACTTCAAGTCAAACTATATTACCCAAAATTGGGCACCGAAATACTCGCTCCGCAATCCAACGAAAGATGTCTTGATCGATACGTCAAGCCCTGGGCCCCATTACAAGTACGATCGAAAGTTAAATGCAATTTTTTATCGCAAGCCCGCGTATTCGATGGCACAACGATGTGGCGTAAATTTTACTGCCGAGTCTCCTGGGCCTGCAATATATCCATGCTGTGGTAAAGGAATGAATATGAATTTGGTAGCAAAACGTCAACCAAAGTATACGATGGCATCGAAGGCAGTACCACCCGGTTATCGAGGTACAATACCTGGCTCGAATCGCTATCAAGTCACGGTAATGCCAAAATATCGTCGTGCGCCAAAATATAGTTTTGGTAACAGGCCAGCTGATATCGTAGTACCTTTGATTGTCGAGTGCGACAATTGAATCGAATTGGCCGGCAAAATTTGTTTTATGTTAATTTATAAAATTGTTTGTAGTAAGCATGGCCGAACAAAATTCGAATATAAGTCTTCATTATTTATCGTAATTTCGAAGGACGTAGATCAAAATTTATCGTTGAAATTCTTAATTAAATCTTTTTAAAAAAAAAGTTAAAAAAAAAATCTAAATTATGTGTAATCGAATTGGGCCCGGACCAAAATATAATCTACCAACATTAACCGGCTACGAAAATCATGATACCACCAAATATCGAAATCCGCAATATACATTTGGGGCGCGGCTTCCGAATAAGTATACGACCATTACACCCGGCCCGAAATACAATTTCGATGCTGAAGGGCGATGCGGGATACTAACAAACGTTGGCGTGTGCTGCCAACCAGCCTATTCGTTGGGTAAACGGTTTGGTGATCTCAAACCATTTAAAACGCCAGCTCCAGGGAGTCACGATGTCAAATTTAATTCAACGGAACTTTCCGCACCAAATTTTAGCATGGGACGAAGATTAGAACCGCTAAAGTCACCACTTGTACCGGCACCAAATGCTTATGGCGTTGAGGGATTCGATAAGATATACGCCAAACAACCAGAATATTCGATTGGGCTAAAACTAGCTGGCAAGGAATTATCAAAGACACCTGGACCGGCGGCATATCCATGTTGTGGCGGTGGCATTAACTATGACCTGATGCGGGCGAAGGGGCCTGCGTACACGATGGGAATACGTCTTGCAGCGCTAAAGAAATATCCGACACCGGCACCAAATAAATACGGAATTGAATATTTGCCGGGTAAGAAACCACCACAATACTCGTTTGGTGTGAAGCACAGTGATTGTGCCCCGCCAATGATTGTGCCGTGTGACAATTAATTTTGTGATAAATTAACACACATACAAAAACACACATAAAATTTGTTTGGTGAATTCTTGTTTCGAATAAAATCGAAATTGCTTATCTAGTATAGTTAATTATCCGTGTGTTTTTATTGAATTGGTTTGTTTATTTTGGAGCCCCAATTAATTTCCATGATTTTTTATTTCCCTTTATTTCTGTCTAATAAAACGCGCACCTGGCGCAACAAATCCTCCAGTCGTATTCGTAAAATGATTAATCAAATTATATTTGTTGCGGTTGTCTCGATAACTTTCCGAAATGTGAATTCATTTGGTTTGAATGGAACGATGACGACCGGTTTAGAAAATCTGTTAAACGAATTCACGTTAAACGACGATACAGTTTTTGTGATCGATTGGGGTCATTTACACGGACATTCGCTCGCTTGGCGTAAAATTTCCAGTCCCACGGTGTTTTGTAGTTGGAAAAGGTAGGACCATATAACAACAATTTGCGAATGCTAATTTTGTGTCACATTACAGCAATGCACGATTACATCGGATGGTACCAACTGTACCGAGCACCTATTTATTCATCGTCGATCATAATTTGCGTTTGCAAAAAATCGCCAAATTTTTAAAACATGAGCGACCGAAAATAAATAAATTGGTTATTGTGATTTTGGAAAAAAATCGCAAACGTTTTAATTTTCAAAAATTGGAACATATTCTGCTGATAAACTACGGACAAACGTTTAATAAATTTCATTTGAACAAAATTACAAAAATTTTACACAATGCGCTTAAATTTAAAATCATAACGAAAACAATGAGCCGTTCGGCCCGCAGCATCCAAAACAACAAAATTAACATATTCCTCTATAATCTGTTTAATTTGAAAATGAAAATATTTTCGGTACTCGTCCTTACAACTTTTCTGCTTCTATGGTTTGCCTACGAAGTGGTGTATACCCGTCTGATTGCTAAACGGCCACGCCAACATCGTCTGCATCTAATCAACATATTTCTAATCATATTTTCGGTTCACCATAGCCTCCCGTATCGCTTCCGTTTCAAACTGAAACTATTCCAGCAGATTATGTTGGCGTCACTTCTGATCTACGTCATTGTAATTTATAACGTGTTCGCGCAAACCATTCTCGATAAAATTTTCATCAAAAATAACGTTGATCGACTGGGATGCTGTCGGCAATATTTAAAATTTAACTATCGATTTATCGACTCTAATTCCGTTCTGATAACGAGCAGTCGATATTATCGGGTCGACGATCATGTACTAATGCGCAGTTTAAATGTAAGTGTGGAACGTTTTAATCGATACATTGATTCTGGGCTATTGAGGCAAGAGATAAAGCGATTAAATAAATTGAGAACTCGTTTGGCACGGGAGCAATTGAAAATTATAACGCTGGCAGATTTAGAAATTTTATTTTTATTTCTCTTGTATTCTTGTTTGGCGGCTGGATTTGTGCTATGTGGTGAGTTCATTGTTTTTAAATGGAAACGGGGCGAATTAAATTTGAGATGGAACATGTGGTTCAAGAAAAGAACCTGATTAATTTAAATAAAATTTGAAATATTTGTGTGTTGTAATCGGAACCATGTTTTATTTAGTTGATGTTTAGTTCGTATTTTTAAAACTGGATGTAGATGAAGCTTCTGACCATCCCGGGTGTCTTATGAAATGGCTGGTTCCACATCGTATGTGTGCATATTAATTCTGCCTTGTCAATGTTAGATTCCGTATGCTGGTTTTGTGCAAACTGTAAACCTCAAAAAACTACGTAAGTGGATGCCTTGAAGACACACGTCCTTGACCATATGAAGAAGGCCTTTCATGAGTTCCAGTCTAGTCTAAATTTAAAGAAATTATGGATGCCAAGCTACAATTTCTATAGTCAACAGTTGCTGAGCTGCATTTGCAGAGATGGTTTCCTCCAGTGGTCCTATTCTGGTAGTTCCCTGGAAATAGAGAGTTGGGGAACAATTTACATAGGTTTTATGTATAAATTTATTTTTTTCGGGCCTACTGAGTTTGATACATTTTTATATATCGTGAATAATATTTCCAAACCGAAAATGCGCAGGGAAAATTATTTCCCAGCTTATTTTGTTTTGAAAAAAATTACCACTAACTTTTTACCTTAGCATACCAGAAAAAGAAAATTTAACAGAAATTATATACAAATTCTCAGTTCCCTATTCCCGGGGAATAGGGTCAGAAGAGTATAATAATTTCGAAACTAGGAATCGGAATCCATCCAGCTGAGCCTTGTTGATTCGCCAAAGAACTTCCTGGAGCCGAGGGTTGCTGCTAAACTATTAAAGGTGCTACCTGTTTCGGGAAGACTAGATCGTCAAAGCTGTAGTCGTGATGTCATCATTAATGGTGTTTCAGCTGACAGATTTCAGAAGATTTGTGTCTAAAGTTCTGGGAGTCCTTGGAATGAGGGGCACCTCCAGCTGATACTGATGCTTGCTATTGGATTAATAGGACGTTAGGATCTCTCCTTGTATAGGTCAGTAGTGTTCACTCAAAAGTGTTTCTCAAAAACGTTTCTGCCTTGTTCCTAAAAAAGGTGGCCGTATTCAAAACAATGTAAATATTATCACGGTGAGTGGGAGGAAGTTTGTGGAGTGCAGTCGCAGGATGAGGTACGTCATCATTTGGAAATCTTACCGGATCATTGGCAAGATGTCATCGGATGCCGGCATTAATGACAGCTTCCTTGATGTTTTTGGTGTCTCCGAGACTTGGCTTAAAGCTAGCAACTCCAGTAATACTTTTTCTATTCAGGGGCCTAAGATCTTCCCAAACGATCGTGTTGCGCATAAAGCGGACAATGTCGCAGGAGAGTTGCGATATATAAGAGGCGGCTTTTTGTTCCGACTAAATTTAGGGCCAGTGTAGTTTACCAGTCGGTCAATCCCCCTTCTTTGGAATTAATATTTGTTGAGGTTATTATGTTAAACGTTAAACTTCTTATTGGATTGGTTTATCGGGCCAGTGCCAGTTTGGATATCATATCTGAGACCCTGGGCGGCTCCTGCTAATAGCAATATCCACCCATCCCTAATTGGTTATGAGCTCCTTCAATCTGGCCCCATGTTTTAATATTTGCCTCTCTTGTGTTTAGTAGCATGACATCTCTACATCCATATGTTTCACGGATTACACGAGCGTTAACGTCGAGTCTCTACTTCTAAATTACGACGACTTGAACAAGATTTCCATGACTCTTGAATCTTGTGGACAAGTTGAGATCCCGAAATATTCCTTGTTTGTTCTGTTCCATACACATCTACCGCTCTGAACCGGTGCTGAGGTAATAAAACCTTGCCCGTGGAATTCCAAAGAGATGGTACATGCCAGATTCAGGGCTTGGCTTTCCGTGCTTTTAAATAGGATCGGACGGATGCCAGATGGACAACCTACTGCATGTATAGGAATAAAATTACTTCCCTTCAGATGAGGTTCAAGAGGAACTTTGGTTCAACCTTTTACTCGGTAAATCACCAACCTAATCTCCTCTAGCGAAAGGTTAAAACCTTGGATTTACACAAAAATTTAGACGTTGCTCTTCGTGTGTTCTGGCCCGATACCGTCAACGTCTATTTTGTGTCGCGCCAACAAATTTTGAACCCTGCCACAAATCATGTTTGCCTTTCTAACAGGTGACCGCCCTATTCATTTTCCAATATGTGTTGTGGCTTGCAGTTTCCTCTGTCAAATCAAACGCGAGTGGGTTAGATAGCATTTCTATTAATTTAATTAAGATGATCTACCCACTATACTTGCGATAAGAATATTCCCTACTTCTGCAAGAATGGTCGTGTAATCCCAATTCCTAGAAAAGGGAATACTAACTTGCAGTCGAACAGAATCCTGCCTGCATTGTCTAAGGTTTTTTCCCGTGTAATCAGGAACCAACTCATGTCATTCCTGGAAGGAAGGAGAAATTTTCACTACACTACATTGACGATTATGCACAGCACTGGATTGGCTCATAGGAACATGGACTAGAGTAAAGTTACTGTTTTACTCCTTCGCGCCTTCAGTAAAATATTCATCGATCACAGCATCCTCTCAGCTAAGCTCGACTCGCATTTTAATTTTTCCATCTCTGCTATCAATCTAATCCATCCAGTGTATCTCAATCAATGACAAGTGTTCCTCCTTCTTGCCTTTGAAGAAGGGTGTTCCTCAGGGCGCTATTTTCGGTTCGTTGGTGTTTTCCCGTTTTAATCAATTACCTGCCACTTGTCCCTTGTTTTTCTTTAGTCAATCTCTTTGCGGATGATATTCAGCTGCTTCATTCGGTGCCTTTCTCTGAGCGAATGTCGTGTGTCTCCGAGATAATTATTGATCTGACAGTTATCTCTTCCTAGGCCTGCACAAACAATCAATAGGTTAACCACGTTAAAATTCCAGCGAAGGCTTTTTATCATTATCTGATCTTCCATCTTCTTGATCCAATCGTCCTTAAAGCCGTGCCTACATCTGGTCAAAGATTTATTTCCATTCCAGCTTCGCTCCAAATTGGTGAATTCATTGGCTTTATCTTTCTTTGCATAAGGTGCTGACGTATTTTAGGCACTTGGTATATTAAATCTTTGTTTCAATGCATATAACATTTAACTATTCCATCGGACTATTTGATCAAGTTTCCAGACCTGCTTTTGAAGTTTTGGGAATTTATTATCCTGATTTACTGAAACTTAGAACAGTCGTGTACCTGTTTAAAATTGTATTGCAATGTCGACCGTCCTGTCTTTGGAATATATGAGGTTTGTGGTTTGGCCAGTCACTAAGAACCAACCACACCAACCTTCTACTCATCCCTACCCAGACCACGTTATGGAAACGTCCTTCACGGTTAGGGCTTTTTGTTTGTTTAAATTTTTTACCATTGGCTGTTGTTTGGGAATCCTTAGTTCAGTTGAACCGGAACCAATTTTTAATGGTTTCGTCGGTTAATCGCGCATAGCTCTAGGATGCAGATACATTAAACAGAACATTTCTCCGCAGTCACCTGCGGATTATTTCTTTTGCGCAATTTCCGCGCAATTTCAATCCCAATTAAACCAAAATAAATAAAAAATAATATTTTTAATTTCAAGAATTCAAAGTGCCATAGTGCCGAAAACATACTTCCAAACATCTTAGTAATTTCACCTCGATGTAAAACATGATCTGGCAGCAAATTACACAAGGAAGACAATTACTTAAACTTTATTACTTAACTTTCGGCAAATCCCCGGGATCAAGCCCTTCAGGTCTCAAAGATAAGTTCGTAATATTAAAATCAAAAAAGCTACGACTTGGTCGATAGCCGCGGGGCTTGCAGCAATTTACATTTGTTCCGAAACAAGCATTTGTTCCAATATGTTTGCAAGGATTGAGTGAGTCGGAAAATATGTGTGGTTCCGCGGGTTATCAAAAATAAATCCGGCTTTCGGGAGCCATGGTATAATACCGAATTGATGCTGCTCGAGAAACGACGACAATGAATCTGAGGAGGATTCGCAATTGATAACGCCACTGTTTGGTATCACCAAACAATGTACACACCAACACCTGCATTTATTTAAAACGTAAAGTTTTTTTTTTTGTGGAACTTTGATTGTGCGGCTAGTAATTCGAATATTGCGTTTAGGTGTTTCGGTTTGTAATTACATATTTTGGTTATGAGGGTTGATACAAATAAAGAATTATGGTTGCGTTCGCCGTTCATTATCAATACTTCCATAGAAGTTGTCGTCGCTGCAGGCAGAAATATTTGACTTGTATAAATTTATATTTTTTTTGTTAATGGAGTTTCTATTGTTTATTTTAATATAATATAAAATAATAAAAGATATTGTATTGTGGCTTTTTTACACTTTTTCAAACGTGATTCAACCAAGTTAAAAAGTCCACTCAAACGCTCGATTCGGAACATGGTCCTTCGAGCCGGATCGGGAGAAAAGTACCAGCGTGGGTTCACCATTTTGGAAAAACAAACCTTAAGTACAATTTTTTTTTATTATTGATATACTATATAAAACAAAAGTTAATTGACAACCAAGTCAATCCAATTCAGTTTTTTTTTATATTTTGTTGTGAGAAAAATTTATACATAACGTAGTTGCATATAAATCAGTGGTGTGGTCGGCGATTGATCGTCGTAGAGGAAGGACGTGTTTTTGTCTCTCCTTTAAATAAATAAATAATTTATTTTAAATGTATTTTAATTAACTAATAAAAAGTATAATATTGATATAATTGATAATTTTAATAAATAATAATTTCAATAATAATTTGCGTGAATTTAATAAGTGAAGTGAATAGTTGTACATATTGTATATTTATTTTAATCTGTGTACGGTGCGCTTGTGATGGTATAGAATATGTACATAACAATTTTCGTTTATATGTATTTTGATACCGTTGCTTGAACGCAACGTACGCAGTGTATGTAAATCTTCAATATGTATGACTTTTTTGATTCCAATGGATGCCTAAGATAAGTGTTTTTCATTCTTTTAATTCATATTTTTCATATTTTTCTAAAATAAATTTTAATTATATAAAATATGTATTTAACTGTTTCTATTTGCGTAAACGTGTTAAGAGAGGAGCGTAAAATAAAATACCATTTCATTTATATGTTTTGGTTTAGTATATTAAATATATACATACATTTCTATTTTTTGTTTTTGCGCTTGTTGCGTGAGTGAGAACTGAGAATAGATTATTATGATCATGCTTAGTGTTTTATAATTTATCCCTTCCATGTTTCAACTAAAAAAGAAACAGGAAATAGAGAAATAAAATACATAAAACAAAATTTTGAGGGGATAAATATATGACGAAATTGGATAGAAACTAAACAAGCATGATCGTGGTTATTCTGTACTTTTCGTTTTCTCCTTGACAGATGAATTCATTCATTCATATACACCCATCCTCCGATTTACACGGTAGATTGGTTCCGCGGAAAACGTAATCGCATTCATAACTATATACAGATCCTTGTAGAAGTATAAATTAATAATTTATTAATTTGAATTTTAGGTTTTAGTGTAAAATTAAATTAAATTTCTTAAATTTCTTATTATTCTTGTTTTGAACGTGAAAATAATAATTTAACGAATTTTGGAACTCTAGTTTAGGACATGTAGAGGTAGGCGGCTGTGATCGAATTGGAATTGTTGGCTTAACTTTATAACTTTGCTATTTCTGCGAATATTTGAATATTTGGAATTACATGGAAGCTACGGAGTACATTTGAATTGCAGTCAAATTTGCTATATGTAGATAGTTTTTCGGGATCATGCACTTTTTAATTAAATTTTTTTCTAGATTATTTGGAAGACTGTAAATTGGTAAAGGTTTTGGTTAACTTGTTCTAGGTTGGACAAATAATTATCGACGTATGTCGATTATATAATTTATAATTTATTTAAGCTGTTGTAGATATATATATGTGTGTGTGTATGTATATGTGTGTGTGTATGTGTGTGTGTATGTATATATATATATGTATGTATGTAATTTTTTTCTGATTTATTTATTTTATAATTAAAGCATTGAACCATATAATTGGGTTATTTGATTATCATGGATCCTACAGATGTGCTAGCTACTTATTATTAATTCTGTTATCTTACAGATTCCTGATTACTTTAATAGTTTTATTTAATTTTGGTTGAATTTGTTTAGGTATTGGGGATTCTAAAGCTGTGAAAAACATTCATTATTAATACATTACCTTACAGATTCCAGCTTAGCTGTGTTTGGTCATTTTCTATTTTTATAAATAAACATATTTGTATTAGATTAGGGATGACAAGGACAAGTGACTTTCATAAATATTTTTTTATAAATAAATCCATCAAATCAACAGACTTAGAAGTTAGGAAGGCCGTGCGTGCCTTTCCTGGATTCGATTTATTTTATTTGTTTTATGAGAACCAAATTAATTTAGTTAATACTAATCGTTACTTTACATTTATTTTATTCAAGTATAATTTTATTATATTGTATATATATTGTCCTAAATATACTAATGAATTTTAGAATTATTTTGAATATAGTTCAAATAACTTTGGTTTCAGGAAATTCTACTGTAAGTTGCGGAGTTGCAGAATGATTAAATTAATAAATGTTTCAATTATTTAGGAAGCCGGAAAATATGAATTTAGAATTAAATTTCAGGAAATTTACAGATGCTTGTGAATTAATGCTTCATTGTAATTGCTGATTGTGTAGTTTAGAATTGTGTTGTCATTTTATTACTAACGACTTTACATAGGTGTCTGTAACGGGTCGAGTCAACCAATTTTGGTTAGGAAGCCGAAAAGTATTAATAGAATTAAATTTCAGGAAAATTCCAGATGCATGTGAAATAATAATATTTTTTCTTAGGTTGCCGTTTTAAAGAAGCAATTGTTGAAGACCAATACCATCGTTATCCATTAACCTATTAAGCCTTTATCCTTCATCTAGTAGATTAGAATTGTGTTGTCTTTGTGTTACTAACTATCGGCTATACCTAGGTGTCTGTAACCGGGCCGATTCTGTCCCACTTAACTAACCTATCCAATCCTTCGGTTTTGTTATGTGTAAAAAAGGGTGTACGGTGGACCCGGCGTCATCCGGGAACTCAAGCCTAAGAACTTGGTCGTACATTCAAAATCAATCAATCAATCAATCAATCAATAACGTAGTTGCATATAAATCAGTGTTTTTTTTTTTGTTTGTTGTTGGTGCAATTGGATTTGTTCATGTCACGAGAAACATATATAAATTATTGACATAAATTGGTGTTCATTTGGTTAGTATTGGGGCAAACGGTTTCCATTTTCGTATTTTATCGCGACGCGGTAGTGCTTGGTTCAAGGTTATAATTTCGTTACCACATTTTACGTTGCAAATATACCTACATTTGAACGTTATAGTCGTTTTTTTGTAATTACAGTTTGTGTATACGTACCGGTTGAGAATCTAAGTGGTTTACCGCACGATGGAAGCTCTCAAAAGGCGGCGCTCAATAGTGAAAGGTCAAATGACCAAAATTGTTACATTTGCAGAGTCTGTTTGTGCTGAGACAAGATTGGAGGATATTACGGTTCGATTAGATAAAACAAATGTCTTATCTACTGAATTCGCACACGTTGAAAATAAAATGTTTGAAATTGATGCAGAATTAATCTCGCTGTCAGACGAATTCGATGAAAGTTATTACCACGCGGTGGCACTCTTAAATGCTGCAATTCGACGTTTTCATACCTCCATCCCGTTAAATACCACGTTATCGCGTAACGAAAGCATGTGTCAAGGTCATTCGGGTTCAAACGAAACCAAATTACCACGATTGAATATACCTATGTTTGAAGGGGACTTTCGAAACTGGCAAAGTTTTTTTGATCTGTTTAATAGTTCAGTTCATGATAAGGTAATGTTGTCCGCAGCCCAAAAACTTCAGCATTTAAAAGGTTTACTCAAGGGAGAAGCATTAGGCCTTATTAAGCATTTGAATATAACGGACGCGAATTATATCGAAGCTTACCAGATTCTTGTTAAACGGTACGATAAAAAGAAGGTCACCATAAATAATTACATCGACACATTTTTTAAGCAACCATCTATCACTCGTGTTAACGCGAACACCATTCGCAAGCTAGCCGATACCAGCGATGAGATTATAAGAGGTCTAAAGGCCATTGGCACCCAGGGGGAGTTACGTGATCCGTGGTTAATATATATAGTGGTGAATAAGTTGGATGACGATAGTAGGCAGTTTTGGCAGCACGAGTCTTCGAAAATAGAGCACCCGACGCTGCAACACCTAATGGATTGCCTTCAAACCAGAGCAGATACACTCGAAGGAGTAAGAGAAACCATAACCAAACCCGTAGTGCGACTCGCTTCAAGTGTGAGGAATTCATGTACCGTCACCGCATCCAATTTAAAATGTCCATTGTGCAACGCCGAACATTTATTATACCAGTGCGAAAAGTTCAAGGGAATGGGCATCACGGAGAGGAGAAATTTTATAAATCAAAATTCAAGATGTTACAATTGCCTAAGTGACACCCATACCGTACAATCTTGCCGCTCGAAACGTTCCTGTCAATTATGTCGCAAACGTCACAACAGTTTACTTCATTTGCCGAATGTCTCAAAACCAAACCAAGGAGAACCGCAAGCTCATACTATCGTTCAGTCAGCACATACCGCGTACGTTCCATTACCTACCGATAGTTTATCATCGACCAAAACCAATTCGCCAATAAGCCCACCCCCAATAAATTCCACGGTACCTAAACCGAGTTCACCACTCAACAATACAATAGGTACAACCAATACACCATTAATTGAAAATATGTCAAACTTGAATCCAAATCCGAATAACTCTCCATCAATCAACAATTTATCTTCAATCAACACTCAACCAACCAATCAACGATCAACAAAAGCGTTGCCCTCCAACGCAACTCCAATTAAATCACCAACCATTACAAACCATGCAGCAATCAACATACCATCCAATACCAATAATTTGCAGCTGAATGAACTACCATTGTACAACCATTATCAACAACACCTAACCAATAAGTATGAAGCGATCGTACCTAAATCACCCGAGATCAATCGAAGTCGATCGCTGTTACCAACCGCATTGGTCCATGTGAAAGATAAGTCAGGACAGTTACACTGTTGTCGTATATTATTGGATTCCGGATCCGAGGCGTCTTTTATAACTTCAGCCTGTGTCAAACGTCTGGGTTTACCTACCGAACGAGCTAATGTTAAGATTCTTGGAGTTGGTGCTTTATCAGCTGGAACTTCCCGAGGAAGTACCCGCTTGAATATATATTCCCGGTGCAATCCAGAGTTGATGATTTTCGTCAATGCATTCATATTGCCGAAAGTCGCCATGCCAATACCATCAAGCAGTTTTTGTCCATCTAGTTGGAACCATCTGAAATCCCTAGAACTTGCGGATCCACATTTTAATGAGACCAGTAGCATTGACATTTTAATCGGTTCCAACCATTTTTTTGATGTCATCCAGGATGGCAAAATATACGGGGACAAAGGATTACCAATCGCGCAAAATAGTATTTTTGGCTGGGTCATTGCCGGTAATATGTATCCAGATCAAGTTCAAGGTACATCAACCATTAGTCTGGTATCAGAGATCGATATCAACCAATCTTTGCAGCGATTTTGGGAAACCGAAGAGGTAGCAACAGTCAATCCTTTAACCAACGATGAAGAGCTGTGTGAGAGGCATTTTAAGGAGTTCCAAACCCGCGCACCGGATGGGAGGTTCATAGTCCACCTTCCATTCAAACCTACCAAAATCGAACTAGGTAATTCATTTAATACGGCACTAAGGCGATTTTTTGCAATGGAGGATCGATTACAGCGGGATTCGAAGCTACGAGAAGAATATATCGCTTTCATGCGGGAATACAAGCTATTGGAGCATATGAAACGCATACCACCGGAACAAGTTACCATAGATTCATGGGTTTCATTTTACCTCCCACACCACGCCGTAATAAAACAATCAAGTACTACTACCAAGGTGCGCGTTGTATTTGATGCTTCCGCCAAAACGTCCAACAAAATTTCGTTGAATAACAATTTGTTGGTAGGACCCACCGTACAAGATACCCTTTATGCTATTCTCCTCAGATTTCGCAAACATCCAATAGTTTTTACGGCAGACATTGAGAAAATGTACCGGCAGATTGCCATGCACCCAGCTGACACCGAATACCAAAGAATTGTGTGGCGGGAGAATCCAGCAACACCGATTGAACATTATCGTCTAGTAACCGTAACATATGGAACCGGCTCCGCTCCGTATCTAGCAACCAAAACGCTGATTGAACTAGCCGATGAATTTCAAGAGCAGTACCCAATCGCCTCCAAAATTGTTCGTGAGGATTTATATATTGATGACTTAATGTCGGGGGCTAAGACGGAAGAAGAAGCCATACTGCTAAAGGACCAAGTTATTACAATACTAAAATCCGGGTGTTTTCATCTTAGGAAGTGGGCCACGAATTGCCAAGCATTATTAAACACCATTCCATTGGAGAATCAAGAAGTGGTTCCTATTCAAATTCGCGAAGAAAATCGATCCATAAAAATATTAGGACTAGAGTGGACTCCGCAAACCGATAACTTCCACTTTAAAGTGTCCATTTCAGCACAACCCACCATGATCAAAAGAGGAATGTTATCAGAAGCGTCCAAGATTTTCGATCCTATTGGGTGGCTATCTCCTTCTACAGTGATGATCAAGATTCTCTTCCAATCGCTATGGCTATTAAATCTTCAGTGGGATGACACTCTACCTACCCATATCACCAAGAGATGGACAGCCTTAAGAGAGGAGTTAACGAAATTAGAGAAAATTGCAATACCTCGTTGGCTTCATACCGAAGAGTCGGATTTCCAATTGCATGGCTTTTCCGACGCGTCAGAAGTAGCATATTCGGCCGTTATTTATGCTAGAACGAAAAATAAGTTTGGGAAGTACGAAACGACCATCGTAACGGCGAAAACCAAAGTCGCACCCATTAAAACGGTATCAGTTCCAAGATTGGAACTATGTGCTGTGCTTCTATTAACCAAGCTGATGACAATGGTGGTTAAATCGTTACACTGTCCTGCGAGTGAGTTATTTACCTGGACCGACTCTACAACTGTGTTATGGTGGTTATCAGCGCATCCCCGATCCTGGAAGTCATATGTAGCGAACCGCACCTCTGAAATTTTGGAAACTACATCTCGATCGACATGGCGTTATGTTCCGACAAAAGAAAACCCAGCGGATTGCGCTAGCCGCGGCATTTTACCGTCTACCTTGGTCAACTTTGAACTGTGGTGGAAGGGGCCTAGTTGGCTTCGTGAAGAAAAGGTATTGTGGCCTGATCAAACACAATTGCAATATTCCGCTGATAGTTCCGAATGCAGACCATCTACAGTGGCCAATTACCACGCTGACGTCGAAAATAAGTTCCTAACAAACTTGGCCCAAAGACACTTCAAATTTTCCAAACTCCTAAGGGTTATTGCTAGAATATTCCAATTTTATTCCAATCTACGAAGAGCGATAAACGGTGAACCAAAGGAAGACCTCCTATCAACAACCAACTTTAAATTGGCGTCAGAACGAGTTATCAAGTGGGCACAAATGGAAGCGTTCACTGCCGAAATTAAGCACATACAGCGACAAAAGGCATTACCATCGTCAAGCAAGTTACTTCCCTTAAATCCATTTCTCGACCAGTTTGGTTTGTTGAGGGTAGGCAGTCGCATCCAAAATGCCAACGTATGCTACAGTGTGAAATTCCCAATAATATTACCTGCGAATCATATTATAACCGACTTAATAATTGATGAGACACACCTAAAATACTTACATGCACCGCAATCCGTCATGATAACTACTATACGACAAAAATATTGGATCATCAATTGCAAAAACCTAATACGTCAACATATTCACAAGTGCATACCTTGCACACGTTACAAAGCCACGAGAAAAACCCAACTAATGGGTGAATTACCACCAGAACGGGTCAACTTTAAATACGCATTCTACCAGACCGGAGTCGATTATGCTGGTCCCATATGGTTAAAAGCAATGACGGGCAGGAAATCTGTCTCACATAAAGCGTACATAGCCATCTTTGTGTGTTTAAGTAGCAAGGCCGTTCACATTGAATTAGTTAGTGATCTAACCACCGACGCGTTTATCGCATCCCTGAAACGCTTCATGGTTCGGAGAGGGGTGGCTGCTGACATGTTCAGCGATAATGGCACCAATTTCGTTGGAGCCAAAAATACCTTTGCTGAAATTCAAAAATTAAATAACTCTAAAAGTCATAATCAATTAATTTCTAATTTTTTATTAGATTACAATACAAATTGGCATTTCATCCCACCATCAGCTCCGCATTTTGGTGGCCTCTGGGAGGCCGCAGTTAAATCTACTAAATACCACGTCCGAAGAGTACTTGGCACCACACTGCTGAATTTCGAAGAAATGTCTACGTTCCTGACACAGGTTGAAGCGATCTTAAATTCGAGACCGCTCTGTTTATTATCACCACAACAAGAAGATGCGCTAACACCGGCACACTTCCTAATCGGGCAACCGCTGACGATGATTCCTGAACCGGACTACAAGCCTATACAACAAAATCGGCTATCACGATGGCAGCTCATTCAGAACCTGATGCAGCATTTTTGGGCTCGTTGGCATAAGGAGTACCTAACCACGCTACACAATCGATCGAAATGGCAGCATAAGCACAATAACTTGAAAGTCGACGACGTCGTAGTAATTCGAGATGAAAATATGACTCCAACAAATTGGCCACTTGGAAGAATCATTGAAACTCATCCAGGGAAAAATGGAGTTGTTCGTGTAGTCACTCTTCGTACTAAGGCGGGCATAATCAAACGACCGATCGTAAAGCTCGTCTTACTACCAGTAGTTTGAACTAAATAGTTCAAGGTCGGCGGAATGTTTGGTATCACCAAACAATGTACACACCAACACCTGCATTTATTTAAAACGTAAAGTTTTTTTTTTTGTGGAACTTTGATTGTGCGGCTAGTAATTCGAATATTGCGTTTAGGTGTTTCGGTTTGTAATTACATATTTTGGTTATGAGGGTTGATACAAATAAAGAATTATGGTTGCGTTCGCCGTTCATTATCAATACTTCCATAGAAGTTGTCGTCGCTGCAGGCAGAAATATTTGACTTGTATAAATTTATATTTTTTTTGTTAATGGAGTTTCTATTGTTTATTTTAATATAATATAAAATAATAAAAGATATTGTATTGTGGCTTTTTTACACTTTTTCAAACGTGATTCAACCAAGTTAAAAAGTCCACTCAAACGCTCGATTCGGAACATTAACTCGATTTTTCGCAACAAGTTTCATTCCCTTTACAGGCTTGATGGCGAAGAATATTATCCCGATTACGTTAACGCCCGCAAGGAATTCAAGACTCTTAATTGGTTCCTTGTCAATAATTACGTAGTGCAAATCGAGCAAATTTTGACATCCAATCCCAAAAAATTTTGGAACTTCATTAACAGCAAGAAAGGGGTATCTGGTTTTCCGTCGAATATGTCTTACCAGACCTCCACCGCTAGTCAGCCATCCGACATTTGCAATTTGTTTGCCAAATTCTTTGCATCAGTTTGCAAGCCACTTCGGTCAACAGACACCGGTTCTCCTACTACTTCCACCTCCATTGTACTCCATCATTTCAAATTTACCGAACAGGAGGTTCTGGATCAACTGCTCCTTCTCGACGTTAGCAAGGGAGCGGATTATAACGGTCTTCCACCGATCCTATTCAAACGCTGTGCCATAAGTCTGGCCCATCTCTCTGTCTTACCCAAACTGTTTGAGTCCATGGTTCACAGAGTATTGCACTTCCATACCAAGAGACTAATTTCTCCTTTTCAGCATGGATTTTATCCCGGACAGGCTTTAGCACAGACTTCGCAAAGGATTTCGATGTGATTGATCACTCCATTCTTATTAGCAAGTTGGAGAGTCTCGACTGTGATTTCATTCCCACCGACTGGTTGCGTTCTTATCTCTCAGATCGTTGGCAATCTGTTAGGATTCTTGATTCTTTCTCCCCATTATTTCGGGCGCCATCCGGCGTGCCTCATGGTAGCTGTCGGGGTACAGCTAGATTTATTAAATTCCTCAGGAGGTTTAATGCTGTACTTTTATCCCGCGTTGTATTGTTGGTTAATGTATAGGTGTGAATGGTTTTCACGTTCCCCGTTTTATATATTAAAGAAATTCACAAATGGTTTAAATAAATATTACTAGAAATATTATTTATGAATCTTTTATTTTTAATATACACTCTAAGGGATTACAGAGTAAAAAGTGACAGAAAAATTTCCACTTGTTAGTTGTTACAAGTTAAGGAATGAAAAAAGATTGCCTGATTACATAATTTTTAAATTCAATTATAGTTAAACGATATAAAATAAATGTAGACTTAATGTTCTATAAAATTAAGGTAGAATTACAAAATATCAAACATGCTATAAAATTAAAGTAGAAGTACTAATTACTAATAGAACATGGAATAAATGTACTAATTATGGATAATGTTCATTGAACAATATTTACAAGTGACATTTCAGTGAAAATAATAATAATTTTGTGTTTATATTCAAAAGGTAATTAAAGATTATTTAATTATATATATATATTAGTTATGCTATTTAGTTAAATTTTAAAAATATAATTGATTTATCTTTTTCAGATGGGGATTTGATTCCATGATTCCAGTTGAAGATTAAAAACTGGTAGATACTGTTTTAAGATGAGTATAATTTCGGTAATGTTGTTTTCCTGCCTTAATAAAGCTTTGTTTTTCAGGAACTAAACATACTCCCCCCGTTGAACTGGCAAGTTCAAAAGTGGATATTGTGTTTGGTGATTCTTCTGTGTTCATGGATTCGTTTCAGGAACTAAACAGGATGAGTTACGTGTAATCGAAGTGAATGGGGGTAATTGATGATGATGTACTCGTATGATATGGAAGATGATATGTGTGCTCGTATGGATATGGATTGATGCGGCAGGGATCGTCGATGAGATATGATTATACGTTTATGCGGGTGATATGGCTGGTGGTATATAACTATGTAGTTTATGGAATAAATGTTAAAGTTGGTGTATTTTATTGTTTTTATGGATTATCCTCGGAGGCTGGGAGAACGCATAATTTATGTATCGGGCGCTTGATGTTGGTGTTTTGGGTTTTAAGGGTAACTACTCTGACGAGACCGTCAGAGCCGGGATGAAGTTCTATGACTCGTGCAAGGGGCCACTGGTTTACGGGTAAATTGGTGTCTTTGATCAGCACAATGTCATTCAGTTGGATTGAGGTTTTTCGGGTTCGCCATCTAGTTCGCTGTTGAAGTGACGTGAGATATTCGTTGTGCCATCTCTTCCAGAAATGCTGACTGAGTTGTTGGACAAGCTGCCATCTATTTAAATGGGATGATTTCAGATGGGTTATATCGCATTCTGGAATTGTAGTGTATGGGTGGCCAATGAGGAAATGTGCTGGGGTAAGCGCATCTATTTCTGTGTCGTTAATTGCGCATAGCGGCCTCGAATTTAGGATGGCTTCTACTTCGGCTAACAAGGTATTCATTTCCTCCAGGGTTAATATATTCTTCCCAATGACTCTTTTAATGTGGAACTTAGCTGCTTTTATTGCTGCCTCCCATAGTCCACCAAAGTGAGGAGAACTAGGTGGTATGAATTTCCAGGCGATTCGATTGCTAGAAAGATAATTAGAAATGGTATTAGAAGATTGAACTAGTTTGTTGAATTCTTTCTGCAATTTAGTGTTGGCCCCAATAAAATTAGTACCATTGTCACTCAGCAACTCACAACAAACTCCACGTCGAGCTGTAAACCTTTTTAGAGCTCCTAGAAATGCCTCGCTTGACAAATCAGTGACTAGTTCCAGATGAACTGCTTTTATACTAAGGCATATAAAGAGAGCTATGTATGCTTTGTAAGTTTTTTGACCGCGCCCTTTAGTTAAGTGGATGGAAATGGGTCCTGCGTAGTCTACACCTGTTGCGAGGAAAGGTCGAATAAATTGCACGCGTGACTTAGGCAGACTACCCATCAGTTGCTGTTGACAATCAGCTTTGAATTTTGTACATATAACGCATTTTCGTATAACTTCTTTGGCCTTCATTTTACCCCCTGGTATCCAATATTGTTGTCGTGATATTGATAAAAGAAGAGTAGGACCTGCATGCTTATGTTCTAAATGCATATCACGAAGGATTAGAAACGCGATTCTTGACTTTGGGGAAATGATTGCCGGATGCTTAGTTGAATATGATGCCAAGCTATTATGGAGTCTCCCTCCCACTCGAAGTAGTCCCGAGTCGTCAATAAACGGATCCAATGATTTAAGTGGACTTGTCTTATTGATTTGTCTTGTGGATTGCAATGCCTTTATGTCATCTTTGTAGAATCGACGTTGTTCATGTTTGCAAAGTATATGCACAGCTTCGAAAAGTTCTTCTCGTCTTAAATGGATTCCATCAATTCTCGCGATTTTGGGTCTCGTTGAGTTGTTAATATATCGCAATACATAACATAAAACTCTTTGCAGTTTGTAAAATGACGAGTATTTGGAGATTTGGTCATCAAACCAGTCAGTTGACTGAGCGCAAATAATAGTAAATGTGGTAATCCTTTTTGACTTTTCTTCTTGATGGCCATAGTCGCTTTTCTGTAAAGGCCAAGAATTAGACGATTGCAACAACCAATTTGTTCCATTCCACCACAAGGGATGAGATTTCAATTCAGTAGGTGACAAGCCTCTAGAGGCACAATCGGCAGGGTTGTCGGCCGAAGGAACATGTAGCCAATGTTTTCTTGATAGGCTGGTAAGAATTTCCGCGGTTCGGTTACCAACAAAAGTACTCCAACGTCTTGGATGATCCGTTAGCCAGTCGAGAACAATCTGGGAGTCAGTCCAGGCAAATGTCTCGTTTGTAATTACGTTTGATTCCTTTTTGACAATTTCGATTAGCTTTGTTAACAGTACTGCTGCGCATAATTCGAGTCGTGGTAGCGTTTGCTGCTTGATAGGTGATACCTTAGTCTTAGCGGAAACAAGTTGAATGGAAATTTGACCATCGGACGTGATTGTTTTGAAGTAAACTACTGCCGCGTAGGCAGACTGACTGGCATCACAAAATCCGTGTATATCTGTAATAGACCCTCGAACAGTGTTAATATATCTTGGAATAGAAATGAAGTTTATGGCCTGTAGATTGTTTCTTATTTTCTCCCACATAATTTGTCTATCGTGTGGTAGCGGATCGTCCCATTGAAGATTGTCGCTCCAGAGAAGCTGTAAGAAGATTTTAAAAGTAATAATAATTGGAGCCAGCCAACCTAGTGGATCAAACAATCTGCTCGCTTCAGACAGAACTGTTCTTTTGGTGAAGTTTTTGGAAGCTGGTAACCGTGACGTGAAAGTGAAACTGTCTGTTTTCGGATTCCACTCGATTCCCAAAACCTTTATAGATTCTGCTGACGTTTCACTATGATCATGAATTTCTTTGTGGTTTAAATCCTGTAGTTCTTGAGGAGTTGTGCTTAATAATTTTTGATTGTTGGATTTCCACTTCCTAAGGTGAAATCCGTAGCCTTGTAATATACCGGTAACCTTTTCTTTTAGTTGCAGAGCCTCATCTTCATTGTCGGCTCCTGCCATAAGATCATCCACAAAGATATTTCTAGCTATTACTCCGGAAGCGTGTGGTTCGGAATTTTTATTTTCCTGTGATATTTGATTGATGACACGGGTGGCTAGAAATGATGACGAAGCTAAACCATAAGTGATTGTCTTCAGGCGAAAATAGCGAAGGGGCTCGGAAGGATTGCACCGCCACAAAATTTGCTGAAATTTTGAATCCTCTGGAGATATGACAACCTGACGGTACATCTTTTCTATATCCGAAGAAAATGCGTACTTGTATTCTCTGAACCTAAGAATAATAGCGTATAACGTTGATTGCACGGTTGGCCCAACAGCTAAACAATCATTCAAGGAAAAACCCGTGCTAGACTTGGCAGACCCATCGAACACTACTCTCAATTTGCTCGTGCTACTGGATGGTTTCAGTACACCATGATGAGGCAAGAAGAACTGATTTTCTGATGGTTTTGGTGGAGTGATTTCTACCATGTGGCCTAGACTCTGATATTCGGACATGAAATCTTGATATAGTTTCGAAAATAATGGATCACGAATGAAACGACGCTCCACACCTCTCAGTCTTTGTATCGCTGCTGGTAATGATTCTCCCAGTTTACTTGGCGGTTCCTTGAATGGAAGCTTAACGACGTAGCGACCTTGGGAATTTCGTTCTAAATTCTCGACAAAGTGACGCTCACAGAATGATTCCTCGGGCGACAGAATATTCTCTTGATAATGGAGGGATTCCAATTCCCAAAATTTACGAAGAGTTCGATCCACGTTAACTATATCATTATCTTTACTCGGTAGACTCATCATCGATGCTACTTCAGGTACTGCGAACTGTCCAGGGGGCCCTGAAATAACCCAGCCGAACACCGTATTTTGAAGAACTGGCCCATTTGGATTTGGTTTAATTTTTCCATCTTGAACAACATCGAAGAAGTGGTCAGCGCCGATAAGCAGATCTATGGCTTTGGATTTGTTGAATTTAGGATCAGCTAATTTGATACCGTTATAGGCTGTAATATCGATATTTATATTTCGAGGAGGCAGCTTGCTAGTAATTCTGGACATAACGAGTGCTTCTACAGAAAATTCTGGAAAGAGAGTTGGTTTAAGCGTTATTGTCACAATACCTTTGGAAGTTCCCGAACTGGACTGTCCCAAACCACTTATGGAGATACGTGCGTTTCGTTTTTGTAAGCGTAAGCGTTGCGCGAAAGCTTCTGTGATAAAACTGGCTTGTGATCCGGAATCTAACAAAGCCCTGCACAACATAGTTCGGCCGGAATAATCAACCGCGGATACTATTGCTGTTGGAAGTATCGCGTTCATGCTTGTGTCGTGAACATGCAGAGTCGTGATCTCCTTTGTCGATTTGGTTTGGATTTCTGGTGCTGAAGTACCTGGAGTTTCCTCTGAATGCAACAGGGTGTTATGCTTTTTACCGCATTTCTGGCAACGACGTCTTGAGGTGCATCTGAAAATCGGATGGCTACTACTCAAGCAATTGAAGCACCGATTCGTTGATTTGGCAAACTCTTTCCGTTCATTTGAGTTTAATGCTTGGAACTGGCTGCATTGGAAAATTGAATGACTTGTGTCTTGGCACATTGCACATTTATAGCTGAAGGATCGGACTGCCGCATGGCCTTCAATTTCACTCAATGTATTTTCTGACGCGACATGACCCTTTATTTGTGCCTTCGAATTGGTCTGCTTGGTGGTTGAACTAAGCGTTTCTAAAGTGTCAATTCGACGACCTAAAAATTTAAGAAATTCAGTGAATTCTGGGTTAACTATATCTGACGAGTGCTCGGCCCACATTGTTTTAGATTTATCATCCAATTTTTGGAGTAGAATGTGGATTAGCCAGGGATCTCGAGTTTCCCCTACATCTCCAAGGGCTTGCAATCCACGAATCACTTCATCAGAAGTGTCCATTATTCGTTTGATGTTAGCAACCGTGGGATGATAAGCTGCAGGCTGCTCAATAAAAGTTCGGATAAACGTGCTGATGATGTATTTCTTTCTGTCGTATCGCTCTTTCAGTTTATTAAGTGCACCCATGTAGTTCCCCTCGGTAACAGATATGTGTCGTAGAAGTATTGCAGCTTCTCCTCTAAGAAGCCCTTTCAAATATTGAAATTTTTGGACAGGGCTCAAGCTCGGTGACTCGTGAATAATTGTACTGTACATATCATAAAACGATTGCCATTCTGAGTAATCCCCAGTAAACGGAGGTATATGAATTTTTGGCAATTTAACTTGAGAGTGTTCGCCAGTTAAGGTTTCGTTGTGCGTGTTATCCAAACTTATCACCCCTTGGTGGAGACTTTTGGATCGAATCACATTATTTAACGTCGTAATAGCGGTATAATAATTTTCTTCATATGCAAGGTCACTTTCTTCGGTAGGATCGGCTGTGAAGATACGCGTCTCAATATCTGTAAACTCCTCCATGAGTTTTTCAACCCGACGTAACCGCGTGGTTAGTTCGCCTAAATCGGTCAGTTTATGATCTTGCCGAGCATATTTCACGAGGTTGGTTAATTTACACTTATTAATGCTACGTTGCTTTTTAAGACCAGCGATAAGTACCTCGGACATATTAAATTTTATTTAGTTCACAAAATGGTTCACTAAGAGTATTATCACTAGATATGTAATTTCACCACACTTTATTTGAACGTACCGCTCGATTTTTAAGGATCACTGTTTCTTTAATACGATAGTTTATAAGAAGGAATAGCAGAAATTCGTACTACGATCAAATTATTGAGAATTGAAAATAGAATAAAAGTAAAAAAAAAATGTTTCTATTTGAACGAATACTTCGATTTTATTAAATATGAATTTCAAATGGAATATAGAAATTGAAGAAGAAAGAAGGTTACTTATCTTAAACACGAGGTGGTTCCTTTTCATCAAAATGGCCGTAAATTTTGATGATTTGTAACTTCTAGATTTCACTGGATGTGATGCGGGTGGTTAATATAAATTAACTGCAGCACGTTGGTTGATTCCTATAGCGTTGATCTGAATAATGCGGATGCCTCGATCCGGCTCGAAGGACCATTTATGTCGGGGTACAGCTAGATTTATTAAATTCCTCAGGAGGTTTAATGCTGTACTTTTATCCCGCGTTGTATTGTTGGTTAATGTATAGGTGTGAATGGTTTTCACGTTCCCCGTTTTATATATTAAAGAAATTCACAAATGGTTTAAATAAATATTACTAGAAATATTATTTATGAATCTTTTATTTTTAATATACACTCTAAGGGATTACAGAGTAAAAAGTGACAGAAAAATTTCCACTTGTTAGTTGTTACAAGTTAAGGAATGAAAAAAGATTGCCTGATTACATAATTTTTAAATTCAATTATAGTTAAACGATATAAAATAAATGTAGACTTAATGTTCTATAAAATTAAGGTAGAATTACAAAATATCAAACATGCTATAAAATTAAAGTAGAAGTACTAATTACTAATAGAACATGGAATAAATGTACTAATTATGGATAATGTTCATTGAACAATATTTACAAGTGACATTTCAGTGAAAATAATAATAATTTTGTGTTTATATTCAAAAGGTAATTAAAGATTATTTAATTATATATATATATTAGTTATGCTATTTAGTTAAATTTTAAAAATATAATTGATTTATCTTTTTCAGATGGGGATTTGATTCCATGATTCCAGTTGAAGATTGAAAACTGGTAGATACTGTTTTAAGATGAGTATAATTTCGGTAATGTTGTTTTCCTGCCTTAATAAAGCTTTGTTTTTCAGGAACTAAACAGTAGCCATATCGGCCCACTGTTATTTAGTGTTAGTTTTAAGTTTGCCAATTGCCTCCTCTTCGCAGATGACATAAAGATTTTTGCCCGGTTCTCTAGCGTGTTAGACTGCGAAATGTTACAAGACGACTTAAACCGCTTTTGCAGCTGGTCAATTAACAACTTACCGACTTTAAACGTGAGTAAATGCAAAACCATTTCTTTCTTCCGTATCCGCTCGCCAGTTTTTTTATCAATACCAACTGTACAACGAAACCATTGATAGGGTTGAGTTCATTTCGGATCTTGGTGTGATCTTTGAATCTGATGCTTCCATTTACCAGACATGTTAATGCCATTAGTTCAAAGTCGTAGATTATGCTTTGCTTCATTAAACGAAACTGCAAGGACTTTCGTGACCCGTTAACTTTGACATCAATATACGTATGCTTTGTTCGGTCCATTTTGGAGTAAGCATCTCCTGTTTGGTCACCCTCCTATCACTGTCATTCTGAGAGGATTGAGAGTATCCAGAGACAGTGTATTTTGTTCGCGCTATACGACATTTACCATCCAGTCGTGTCGTGGACTACGTTCTTCCGCCTTTTCAGAACGACGTTCAGACGTTCAAAGACGTAGATCCGCGCTGTTTGTGCGTGATATCATCAATCCCCTTGTCGATTGTATCGAGGAACTAGCACGCATCAACTTGTACGCTCCCGAACGTCGAATGCGTCAACGCGTTGGAGTTTTATTCGTCGCCCGAGCGGTAACAAAATCTGCGGAGCTTTCGATTATCACTTGTCGAGAAATTCATTCAAGAAAGCTTTATAAAATCTTTCGTAGTCGGGCTCATAATTTCTTTTTTTTTGTGCCAATTGTTTTGTTGTGCCGATTGTAGTCACTGTAGGCATCATTTATAAATAAATAATAAATAAATATACGTGCGGTTGTGACCCTTTACATGCAAAGCATTGTGAAATGTGAACTTGTTTAAATCTGTGAAGATTTTTTAAAGATTTAAGAAACCTCTTCCTTCATAAACTACTCGGTACACTGTTGTGCCTCGCTATTTTTAAAATAACAAATTTTTGTACTCCATCCTTTGTGCTCGTCAGCAATGAAATCGGGTACGTTATGGTATCTAAATGAGGATAGTGAATATTAACACGTTTCAATTTTGGTTGGTCAGCGGTGGTTCTCCATCTTTGCTTTCAAATACTATAGCCACTTCGTTAAACATTGGAATATTGGTTGAATCCTATCTGCGTCGACAGTTTCAATGGCTTGTTCTTCATCTTTATGAAGAATTTTTATTGATTTTTACTTTTGGTGGACTGCATCATGGCCCAGACGTGTTGGGCAAAATTTGTGGATTTATTTAATTCAGAATACAGTGTTCCAATCCAATGATTTATTTGTCCGCATACGCGAAAGCAATACGGACTGTTTCCTTGAGGTGGCTTAATGTTGCCTCCAGGCGACGCAATCTCAAATGAGCATTACTCAAAAGATTTTCTAAATGCCCGGAATAATTAAAGTAGAGATAATTTAATTTAGGCTTTCTGGCAACAAGCAAAAGGCTCTATTTGCTGACCATGTTTATTAATCCCAAAATATTGTCAAGAATTACAGCTTCAGTAGCACTTTCTGCCAGCTCTCGAAATTCTTGGGTAATCGTCCTTTGTTCTGCTATGGCCATTGATTTAGTTTCAGGATATCGTGAGCAATTATTTTAAAGGCGTGTGTCACACTGTGTAGATGTTGCAGCAGCTTTTGAAGACGAAGTTCTGCTTCAAACCGATTTCGAATAAATTAACTCATTTCTAATCTGAAGGCCCAACTCTAACAAGAAATAAATCAACTTGAATCAATATTTCAACTGGATATACAGATTGGAGTAGTACGTCCTGTGTAACCTCACAATGATATATGTTGAGTTTGATGAACTTACCGGTCGACGTAGCTTTTTCAATGCTTTCGTGTATGCACTGGCCAATATTTGCAAGAAGGTTACGGTCTGGCTTGTTCTGGAAAACACAAAGTCACACCGGAACTGAACTCAAAACTGGTATTAACCGATGTTTTTATTGAGCGGAAAACCGTAATCGCAAGGTAACTTTCTATCGGTTTAATTTTTTATTTTTCGTTTTGGTTTCCTCTTTTAAGTTTTGTTCCAACATTATTCCAACATCTTCGGTGGCTCGACAATGTCCTCACAGTTAGTTCCTTCTCCGATCTCTGAGAGCTCCGTGATTCTGGTTCCTTGCTAGCATTAATGTTTACTCGGCACCTCCTAATTGTTGTCTGAGTTTTTTGGGTTGGTACAATGGTGATTATTTTCTTTCCCAAGTATTACTTCATATAGGTACACATATTTACTACCAAATCTCAAAAAATGGGGATCAAAAAATGGAATTAGGGTTAATATTATCGACCACATTCACTCCTTCAAAAGAGACTCTCTTCTCATCAAAAATATTAAGAGCAAATGCGGCGCCAACGACCACTTTCTCGTCGTTGCGAAATTTGTCGTCCGTCTATCCAAAATGTGTAATAGTCTATTCCAACGAACCTCACATGGGAGTATTAAATCAACTTAACCGATAATTGTCAAGTTTCAACTCAAGAACAGATGTTACGCACACAAACGATTCATCTCACAAACAACAAAGGATTCACCGGAGAGTAGGACACAAACTGCAAATGCTTAAAATCGAAGATGTCACTGTGAGAGGCAGATGCCGTTTAGTTAATGAAATTGTAACGGACCGTAGGCTCCACCCACCAACTCTCTAGAGAATGTTAACACAATCCTTAAAGTGTGGCGAAACCACCTTCTCGCATCTCTTCGAAACAAACGCTTTCTGCTATAGGCGAAAAACAATGTAGAATGTTGCTCATGCATGAAAAATGAAATCATACGAGAAATTTTCATCTGACCAACAACCCTCTGCATTTCGGAGGACTTTTTTCGTTACGATATTGAATAAAAATAAAATGTAAAATTCGCTTCCTAAAAATGTTTTTTGTTGATATAGATGGCAAATATTTTACTGTTATGGTTTTATAGTGTCTTTGGATTATGAGCACACGTTGCCGATTTCTCCTTTGTTGGGGCAATAGGCTTTTCATGATTCATTTTGTTCGGAAGATAGGTCACATCAGTTTTCTGCTGGAATAAAGTCTAAAACAATTACAATATGCGTCGCCGGGCATTAAAAGGCGGTAATTTGGATTTCAGAGCCCACTCAATTCGTGTCCAAGGGTCATGGTCCTCTTCACTACACAGTCCTTTCCAATGATGCAGTTTTCTCTGCAATTGCAAAATCTGCTAAGTCGACGTGGCGCAAATTATTCAGCATCAATCGTACTTGCATACCAATACTGCAATACCATACTAGATTTGAAACACCAATGTTCATCTGTAGTTTTATTTCAACCATGCTCGGCGATCGCTATGCGGGTAGTGTTCACTGACCTCCAATCTAGTCAACACTTGTATCACCACCTATGCGAAAACAGTTACTAGTTTTCTCTGATTTTGCTAGCGGAACACACGTGGCGGCTTTGTTAGTTCAGTTGACTAGTTACATCGTTGCAGATTTTTGAATTTATTGCATAGGAAGGCCACCCTAACTCTAGCTTCATTTACAGATTGGAGTAGTACGTCCTGTGTAATCTCACAATGTTATATGTTGAGTTTGATGGACTTACCAGTCGACGTAGCTTTTTCAATGCCTTCGTATATGCAACGGCCAATATTTGCCACAAGGTTACGGTCTGACTTGTTCTGGAAAACACAAAGTCACACCGGAACTGAACTCAAAATTGGCAAAGTAACTTTCTATCGGTTCAATTTTTTATTTTTCGTTTTGGTTTCCTCTTTTAAGTTTTGTCCCAACATTAAAATCTTCGGTGGCTCGACAATGTCCTCACAGTTTGCTCCTTCCTTGATCTCTGAGAGCTCCGTGATTCTGGTTCCTTGCTAGCATTAATGTTTACTCGGCACCTCCTCCTTGTTGTCTGAATTTTTTGGGTTGGTACAATGGTAATTATTTTCTTTCCAAAGTATTACTTCATATAGGTACACATATTTCCTGCCAAATTTCAATAAATGGGAATCAAAAAATGGAATTAGGGTTAATATAATCGACCACATTCTCTCCTTCAAAAGAGACTTTCCTCTCATCAAAAATATTAAGAGCAAATGCGGCGCCAACGACCATGTTGGAGTATTAAATCAACTTAGCCGGGGCAACTTCGAAGCTAGTAATAAATCATAAACCCCATTCAATGAACTACTACCTCATTCCGTGAATGAATACACATGGCTGGATGATAATTGTCAAGTTTCAACTCAAGAACAGATGTTACGCACACAAACGATTCATCTCACAAACAACAAAGGATTAACCGGAGAGCAGGACACAAACTGCAAATGCTTAAAATCGAAGATGCCACTGTGAGAGGTAGATGCCGTTTAGTTAATGAAATTGTAACGGACCGTAGGCTCCACCCACCAACTCTCTAGAGAATGTTAACACAATCCTCAAAGTGTGGCGAAACCATTTTCTCGTCTCTCCGAAACAAACGCTTTCTGCTGTAGGCGGAAAACAATGTAGAATGTTGCTCATGCATGAAAAATGAAATCATACGAGAAATTTTCATCTGACCATCAACCCTCTGCATTTCGGAGGACTTTTTTAATTCGAACTCAGAATCACCAAACCCATCTTAAAAGATTCATTAGGCAACACGAAGGAATGAACTTACAGTCAAAATGAAGCAAACAGAGACAAGTTTAATTTATCTTATCCTCGGGTCCACCAATGAATTTGGCGAAGTATTAGAATTCTACCTACTTTCTGGATAACTCTAAATGAATCAGGCGGTGGACCTCACTAGTAATAATAACGGCCAATACATCACTGACCTGACAATAATGTACGATTTAATTGTTTGAAATACTTTTTTCCACATAAAAGAATGCACAAAGTAATGCCAATTAGCAGTCACCGACTACCTAGACCGGCACAATAAGAACGAAGGAATTTATTTTAACATCCAGGAGCAGTGGTACGTCTGGTCGTCGAAAATATACAAAAGAGTTATAAAAACGGTTGGCTCACAGCACTAGAAGCACTCTAACAGGATATTTCAGTGGTAGGAAACCTATAACTAAAAACCTCTGGCAAAAGAAGCGCAAACATATGAGAGCATGCATGGAAAACGTCGGCCTCCAAGCGGAACTAGGAAATTTAAGGAACTGTTTTAGTCTTTCGCCCAAGAAATACAGCCATCGCAGACGAGAATGGAGAACTGAGAAGAATCGTAGCTGATATTCTCTCAGTAAGGCTAATCTACTTCCAAGATCTGCTAAATCGGAATGATGAAGTGATTTCATTGTCGAATATCCCCCTATTAGTAGATTCAAAAATTAAAATTCACTCGATCTCGACGGAATCCCAGCAAAATTTATTAAGCTCAGAGGCGTTACTATGCATTCTCATTGTCTCTATTTGAGACCAAGAAGAGCTACCAAAAAATTGTAAGACGGCGCTTAAATGGCCGACATATATACAAAAAGGCGACCGCCTGCAATATGAAAACTATCATGGCAATACAAAGTGTTGGCTAACGTTGTACATCGTTAGCGACTATCAATGTGGTTTTCGTTCCAACCGATCGATCACTTACCAGCGTTCATCAGGAGGATGATTTTGGAAAAATATTTTCTGTACAATATAACCATACATCAACTAAAGGGTGTTTTTTTAGAGGTTCACAATTTTAAATTAAAATAGAACAAAGAAAAACATTTTGAATATCAGTGAAACTAGCTTTATTGGATAGATAATTTTATGCCATTAATGCTTGAATATGATTTCGACCATGTGGTGTTCGCGGCTGGTGCGTACATGGCGTAATCTGGAGGTCCAATTTTCGATCACTCTACGCTTTATCGGCGTAGACAAGTGACTTAACATATCCCCAAAGCATATAATCTAATGGAAGTGAATCACACGACCTCGGTGGAAAATTAACAGGACCATTACGTGAAATTTGTCTTTCATCAAATGTTTCCTTGCGTAAATTAATTGTATCCCGCACTGTGTAGCATGTGGCACCATCTTGTTGGAAGGTCAGCCAATTGAGGTACAAAAAAGTTAGAAATCATGCCTCTATACCGTTTTTGAAGACATATGAACCAATGAATCCGCCAGCCCATAAAGCGCATCACATATAATTTTCTCTGGATGTAATGGTGTTTCGGCAAAGGCTTGTGGAATATCTTCACTCCAAATTCAGCAATTCTGTTTATTCACCTACCAATTCAACCGAAAGTGAGCTTCATCGCTTGTGCTTTAACCCATTGGCCGAATTGGTGGCGTGTGCGATGGTCGGATGGCTCTAACTCCTGCACAAGCTGAATTTTGTAAGCACGTAAATCAAGATCCGTAGATAAAATCTTCCATAAAGTGAATGAACACATCTCCAGTTGCTGAGAATGACATCGAATTGTTTGATTTGGGTTTTCCTCAATGCTACGCTGTACAGCGCCTATCGCTTGTACGGTGCGCACTGTTTGACGTCTTGCTGGATGCGTATTATTATTTATAGTATACGTGGTGCAAAAACGATCCATAGTTACCCGAATTACTCACGGGTGTGAAGTATGTCCTAACTTTGTCCTAAACTTAAGAAATGTGTATGTATGGGTTAAACTCTCGTTATAACGAATTTTAAAATTTAAAATTATTTTATATGTAAATTGGGTAGAAACGAATAGTTGTAAAATCTTATATTACCTACTTAACTACCGAGAAATATTTAATGCACCAAGGGATGATATTGTACGTAAAATTAAAATAGATTACAAATAAATTTCTCATTTTTAGTAATACCTTCCATGCGATTTACGAGTATAGATTGAACGGCTTGTACTTGGTGCTACTATTATCGTTAAAAGCGATTAATGGTACCGTGACGTATATCGTTAGATTCGTTGGAGTGTCCTCTATCACCTGACCAACATACAGAGAAATCCTATGACCTTTTACGGAAATATCTCATTTTCCGTATTACCTTCCATGCGATTTACGAGTATAGATTGAACGGCTTGTACTTGGTGCTAATATTAACGTTAAAAGCGATTAATGGTACCGTGACGTATATCGTTAGATTCGTTGGAGTGTCGTCTATCACCTGACCAACATACAAGAAAATCCTATGACCTTTTACGGAAATATCTCATTTTCCGTATTACCTTCCATGCGATTCACGAGTATAGATTGAACGGCTTGTACTTGGTGCTACTATTATCGTTAAAAGCGATTAATGGTACCGTGACGTATATCGTTAGATTCGTTGGAGTGTCCTCTATCACCTGACCAACATACAGAGAAATTCTATGACCTTTTACGGAAATATCTCATTTTCCGTATTACCTTCCATGCGATTTACGAGTATAGATTGAACGGCTTGTACTTGGTGCTAATATTAACGTTAAAAGCAATTAATGGTACCGTGACGTATATCGTTAGATTCGTTGGAGTGTCCTCTATCACCTGACCAACATACAGAGAAATCCTATGACCTTTTACGGAAATATCTCATTTTCCGTATTACCTTCCATGCGATTTACGAGTATAGATTGGACGGCTTGTACTTGGTGCTAATATTAACGTTAAAAGCGATTAATGGTACCGTGACGTATATCGTTAGAATCGTTGGAGTGTTTTCTATCACCTGACCAACATACAGAGAAATCCTATGACCTTTTACGGAAATATCTCATTTTCCGTATTACCTTCCATGCGATTTACGAGTATAGATTTGGCGGCTTGCACTTGGTGCTGTTATTAATGTTAAAAGCGATTAATGGTACCGTGACGTATATCGTTAGATTCGTTGGAGTGTCCTCTATCACCTGACCAACATACAGAGAAATCCTATGACCTTTTACGGAAATATCTCATTTTCCGTATTACCTTCCATGCGATTTACGAGTATAGATTGGACGGCTTGTACTTGGTGCTAATATTAACGTTAAAAGCAATTAATGGTACCGTGACGTATATCGTTAGATTCGTTGGAGTGTCCTCTATCACCTGACCAACATACAGAGAAATCCTATGACCTTTTACGGAAATATCTCATTTTCCGTATTACCTTCCATGCGATTTACGAGTATAGATTGGACGGCTTGTACTTGGTGCTAATATTAATGTTAAAAGCGATTAATGGTACCGTGACGTATATCGTTAGATTCGTTGGAGTGTCTTCTATCACCTGACCAACAAACAGAAAAATCCTATGACCTTTTACGGAAATATCTCATTTTCCGTATTACCTTCCATGCGATTTACGAGTATAGATTGAACGGCTTGTACTTGGTGCTAATATTAATGTTAAAAGCGATTAATGGTACCGCGACGTATATCGTTAGATTCGTTGGAGTGTCCTCTATCACCTGACCAACATACAGAGAAATCCTATGACCTTTTACGGAAATATCTCATTTTCCGTATTACCTTCCATGCGATTTACGAGTATAGATTGAACGGCTTGTACTTGGTGCTAATATTAACGTTAAAAGCGATTAATGGTACCGTGACGTATATCGTTAGATTCGTTGGAGTGTCCTCTATCACCTGACCAACATACAGAGAAATCCTATGACCTTTTACGGAAATATCTCATTTTCCGTATTACCTTCCATGCGATTTACGAGTATAGATTGAACGGCTTGTACTTGGTGCTAATATTAACGTTAAAAGCGATTAATGGTACCGTGACGTATATCGTTAGATTCGTTGGAGTGTCGTCTATCACCTGACCAACATACAGAGAAATCCTATGACGTTTTACGGAAATATCTCATTTTCCGTATTACCTTCCATGCGATTTACGAGTATAGATTGGACGGCTTGCACTTGGTGCTGATATTAATGTTAAAAGCGATTAATGGTACCGTGACATATATCGTTAGAATCGTTGGAGTGTTTTCTATCACCTGACCAACATACAGAGAAATCCTATGACCTTTTACGGAAATATCTCATTTTCCGTATTACCTTCCATGCGATTTACGAGTATAGATTGAACGGCTTGTACTTGGTGCTAATATTAACGTTAAAAGCGATTAATGGTACCGTGACGTATATCGTTAGATTCGTTGGAGTGTCCTCTATGACCTGACCAACATACAGAGAAATCCTATGACCTTTTACGGAAATATCTCATTTTCCGTATTACCTTCCATGCGATTTACGAGTATAGATTGGACGGCTTGTACTTGGTGCTGATATTAACGTTAAAAGCAATTAATGGTACCGTGACGTATATCGTTAGATTCGTTGGAGTGTCCTCTATCACCTGACCAACATACAGAAAAATCCTATGACCTTTTACGGAAATATCTCATTTTCCGTATTACCTTCCATGCGATTTACGAGTATAGATTGGACGGCTTGCACTTGGTGCTGTTATTAATGTTAAAAGCGATTAATGGTACCGTGACGTATATCGTTAGATTCGTTGGAGTGTCCTCTATCACCTGACCAACATACAGAGAAATCCTATGACCTTTTACGGAAATATCTCATTTTCCGTATTACCTTCCATGCGATTTACGAGTATAGATTGGACGGCTTGTACTTGGTGCTAATATTAACGTTAAAAGCAATTAATGGTACCGTGACGTATATCGTTAGATTCGTTGGAGTGTCCTCTATCACCTGACCAACATACAGAGAAATCCTATGACCTTTTACGGAAATATCTCATTTTCCGTATTACCTTCCATGCGATTTACGAGTATAGATTTGGCGGCTTGCACTTGGTGCTAATATTAACGTTAAAAGCGATTAATGGTACCGTGACGTATATCGTTAGATTCGTTGGAGTGTCGTCTATCACCTGACCAACATACAGAGAAATCCTATGACCTTTTACGGAAATATCTCATTTTCCGTATTACCTTCCATGCGATTCACGAGTATAGATTGAACGGCTTGTACTTGGTGCTAATATTAACGTTAAAAGCGATTAATGGTACCGTGCAGTATATCGTTAGATTCGTTGGAGTGTCCTCTATCATCTGACCAACATACAGAGAAATCCTATGACCTTTTACGGAAATATCTCATTTTCCGTATTACCTTCCATGCGATTTACGAGTATAGATTGGACGGCTTGTACTTGGTGCTAATATTAACGTTAAAAGCAATTAATGGTACCGTGACGTATATCGTTAGATTCGTTGGAGTGTCCTCTATCACCTGACCAACATACAGAGAAATCCTATGACCTTTTACGGAAATATCTCATTTTCCGTATTACCTTCCATGCGATTTACGAGTATAGATTGAACGGCTTGTACTTGGTGCTAATATTAACGTTAAAAGCGATTAATGGTACCGTGACGTATATCGTTAGATTCGTTGGAGTGTCGTCTATCACCTGACCAACATACAAGAAAATCCTATGACCTTTTACGGAAATATCTCATTTTCCGTATTACCTTCCATGCGATTCACGAGTATAGATTGAACGGCTTGTACTTGGTGCTACTATTATCGTTAAAAGCGATTAATGGTACCGTGACGTATATCGTTAGATTCGTTGGAGTGTCCTCTATCACCTGACCAACATACAGAGAAATTCTATGACCTTTTACGGAAATATCTCATTTTCCGTATTACCTTCCATGCGATTTACGAGTATAGATTGAACGGCTTGTACTTGGTGCTAATATTAACGTTAAAAGCGATTAATGGTACCGTGACGTATATCGTTAGATTCGTTGGAGTGTCCTCTATCACCTGACCAACATACAGAGAAATCCTATGACCTTTTACGGAAATATCTCATTTTCCGTATTACCTTCCATGCGATTTACGAGTATAGATTTGACGGTTTGCACTTAGTGCTGATATTAATGTTAAAAGCGATTAATGGTACCGTGACGTATATTGTTAGATTAGTTGGAGTGTTTTCTATCACCTGACCAACATACAGAGAAATCCTATGACCTTTTACGGAAATATCTCATTTTCCGTATTACCTTTCATGCGATTTACGAGTATAGATTGGACGGCTTGCACTCGGTGCTGATATTAATGTTAAAAGCGATTAATGGTACCGTGACGTATATTGTTAGATTCGTTGGAGTGTCCTCTATCACCCGACCAATATACAGAAAAATTTTATGACCTTTTACGGAAATATCTCATTTTCCGTATTACCTTCCATGCGATTTACGAGTATAGATTGGACGGCTTGCACTTGGTGCTGTTATTAATGTTAAAAGCGATTAATGGTACCGTGACGTATATCGTTAGATTCGTTGGAGTGTCCTCTATCAACTGGCCAACACACAGAGAAATCCTATGACCTTTTACGGAAATATCTCATTTTCCGTATTACCTTCCATGCGATTTACGAGTATAGATTTGGCGGCTTGCACTTGGTGCTGATATTAATGTTAAAAGCGATTAATGGTACCGTGACGTATATTGTTAGATTCGTTGGAGTGTCCTCTATCACCTGACCAACATACAGAGAAATCCTATGACCTTTTACGGAAATATCTCATTTTCCGTATTACCTTCCATGCGATTTACGAGTATAGATTGAACGGCTTGTACTTGGTGCTAATATTAACGTTAAAAGCGATTAATGGTACCGTGACGTATATCGTTAGATTCGTTGGAGTGTCCTCTATCACCTGACCAACATACAGAGAAATCCTATGACCTTTTACGGAAATATCTCATTTTCCGTATTACCTTCCATGCGATTTACGAGTATAGATTGAACGGCTTGTACTTGGTGCTAATATTAACGTTAAAAGCGATTAATGGTACCGTGACGTATATCGTTAGATTCGTTGGAGTGTCCTCTATCACCTGACCAACATACAGAGAAATCCTATGACCTTTTACGGAAATATCTCATTTTCCGTATTACCTTCCATGCGATTTACGAGTATAGATTGAACGGCTTGTACTTGGTGCTAATATTAACGTTAAAAGCGATTAATGGTACCGTGACGTATATCGTTAGATTCGTTGGAGTGTCCTCTATCACCTGACCAACATACAGAGAAATCCTATGACCTTTTACGGAAATATCTCATTTTCCGTATTACCTTCCATGCGATTTACGAGTATAGATTGAACGGCTTGTACTTGGTGCTAATATTAACGTTAAAAGCGATTAATGGTACCGTGACGTATATCGTTAGATTCGTTGGAGTGTCCTCTATCACCTGACCAACATACAGAGAAATCCTATGACCTTTTACGGAAATATCTCATTTTCCGTATTACCTTCCATGCGATTTACGAGTATAGATTGGACGGTTTGCACTTGGTGCTGATATTAATGTTAAAAGCGATTAATGGTACCGTGACGTATATCGTTAGATTCGTTGGAGTGTCCTCTATCACCCCACCAATATTCAGAGATATCCTATGACCTTTTACGGAAATATCTCATTTTCCGTATTACCTTCCATGCGATTTACGAGTATAGATTGGACGGCTTGTACTTGGTGCTAATATTAATGTTAAAAGCGATTAATGGTACCGCGACGTATATCGTTAGATTCGTTGGAGTGTCCTCTATCACCTGACCAACATACAGAGAAATCCTATGACCTTTTACGGAAATATCTCATTTTCCGTATTACCTTCCATGCGATTTACGAGTATAGATTGGACGGTTTGCACTTGGTGCTGATATTAATGTTAAAAGCGATTAATGGTACCGTGACGTATATCGTTAGATTCGTTGGAGTGTCCTCTATCACCTGACCAACATACAGAGAAATCCTATGACCTTTTACGGAAATATCTCATTTTCCGTATTACCTTCCATGCGATTTACGAGTATAGATTGAACGGCTTGTACTTGGTGCTAATATTAACGTTAAAAGCGATTAATGGTACCGTGACGTATATCGTTAGATTCGTTGGAGTGTCCTCTATCACCTGACCAACATACAGAGAAATCCTATGACCTTTTACGGAAATATCTCATTTTCCGTATTACCTTCCATGCGATTTACGAGTATAGATTGAACGGCTTGTACTTGGTGCTAATATTAACGTTAAAAGCGATTAATGGTACCGTGACGTATATCGTTAGATTCGTTGGAGTGTCCTCTATCACCTGACCAACATACAGAGAAATCCTATGACCTTTTACGGAAATATCTCATTTTCCGTATTACCTTCCATGCGATTTACGAGTATAGATTGGACGGTTTGCACTTGGTGCTGATATTAATGTTAAAAGCGATTAATGGTACCGTGACGTATATCGTTAGATTCGTTGGAGTGTCCTCTATCACCCCACCAATATTCAGAGATATCCTATGACCTTTTACGGAAATATCTCATTTTCCGTATTACCTTCCATGCGATTTACGAGTATAGATTGGACGGCTTGTACTTGGTGCTAATATTAATGTTAAAAGCGATTAATGGTACCGTGACGTATATCGTTAGATTCGTTGGAGTGTCTTCTATCACCTGACCAACAAACAGAAAAATCCTATGACCTTTTACGGAAATATCTCATTTTCCGTATTACCTTCCATGCGATTTACGAGTATAGATTGAACGGCTTGTACTTGGTGCTAATATTAATGTTAAAAGCGATTAATGGTACCGCGACGTATATCGTTAGATTCGTTGGAGTGTCCTCTATCACCTGACCAACATACAGAGAAATCCTATGACCTTTTACGGAAATATCTCATTTTCCGTATTACCTTCCATGCGATTTACGAGTATAGATTGGACGGTTTGCACTTGGTGCTGATATTAATGTTAAAAGCGATTAATGGTACCGTGACGTATATCGTTAGATTCGTTGGAGTGTCCTCTATCACCTGATTAACATACAGAGAAATCCTATGACCTTTTACGGAAATATCTCATTTTCCGTATTACCTTCCATGCGATTTACGAGTATAGATTGGACGGTTTGCACTTGGTGCTGATATTAATGTTAAAAGCGATTAATGGTACCGTGACGTATATCGTTAGATTCGTTGGAGTGTCCTCTATTACCTGACCAACATACAGAAACATCCTATGACCTTTTACGAAAATATCTCATTTTCCGTATTACCTTCCATGCGATTTACGAGTATAGATTGGACGGCTTGTACTTGGTGCTAATATTAACGTTAAAAGCAATTAATGGTACCGTGACGTATATCGTTAGATTCGTTGGAGTGTCCTCTATCACCCCACCAATATACAGAGATATCCTATGACCTTTTACGGAAATATCTCATTTTCCGTATTACCTTCCATGCGATTTACGAGTATAGATTGGACGGTTTGCACTTAGTGCTGATATTAATGTTAAAAGCGATTAATGGTACCGTGACGTATATTGTTAGATTAGTTGGAGTGTTTTCTATCACCTGACCAACATACAGAGAAATCCTATGACCTTTTACGGAAATATCTCATTTTCCGTATTACCTTCCATGCGATTTACGAGTATAGACTGAACGGCTTGTACTTGGTGCTAATATTAACGTTAAAAGCGATTAATGGTACCGCGACGTATATCGTTAGATTCGTTGGAGTGTCCTCTATCACCTGACCAACATACAGAGAAATCCTATGACCTTTTACGGAAATATCTCATTTTCCGTATTACCTTCCATGCGATTTACGAGTATAGATTGAACGGCTTGTACTTGGTGCTAATATTAACGTTAAAAGCGATTAATGGTACCGTGACGTATATCGTTAGATTCGTTGGAGTGTCCTCTATCACCTGACCAACATACAGAGAAATCCTATGACCTTTTACGGAAATATCTCATTTTCCGTATTACCTTCCATGCGATTTACGAGTATAGATTGGACGGCTTGTACTTGGTGCTAATATTAATGTTAAAAGCGATTAATGGTACCGTGACGTATATCGTTAGATTCGTTGGAGTGTCCTCTATCACCTGACCAACATACAGAGAAATCCTATGACCTTTTACGGAAATATCTCATTTTCCGTATTACCTTCCATGCGATTTACGAGTATAGATTGGACGGCTTGTACTAGGTGCTAATATTAATGTTAAAAGCGATTAATGGTACCGTGACGTATATCGTTAGATTCGTTGGAGTGTCCTCTATCACCTGACCAACATACAGAGAAATCCTATGACCTTTTACGGAAATATCTCATTTTCCGGGTGATTTTTTTGTGGTTAGGATTTTCATGCATTAGTATTTGACAGATCACGCGGGATTTCAGACAAGGTGTCAAAGAGAAAGATGCTCAGTATGCTTTGACATTTCATAATGAATAGACTTACTAACGAGCAACGCTTGCAAATAATTGAATTATATTACAAAAATCAGTGTTCGGTTCGAAAAGTGTTTCGCGATTTACGTCCGATTTATGGTCTACATAATCGACCAAGTGAGCAAACAATTAATGCGATTGTGACCAAGTTTCGCACTCAGTTTACTTTATTGGACATTAAACCAACCACACGAATGCGTACAGTGCGTACAGAAGAGAATATTGCGTCTGTTTCTGAGAGTGTTGCTGAAGACCGTGAAATGTCGATTCGTCGCCGTTCGCAGCAATTGGGTTTGTGTTATTCGACGACATGGAAGATTTTACGCAAAGATCTTGGTGTAAAACCGTATAAAATACAGCTCCTGCAAGAACTGAAGCCGAACGATCTGCCACAACGTCGAATTTTCAGTGAATGGGCCCTAGAAAAGTTGGCAGAAAATCCGCTTTTTTATCGACAAATTTTGTTCAGCGATGAGGCTCATTTCTGGTTGAATGGCTACGTAAATAAGCAAAATTGCCGCATTTGGAGTGAAGAGCAACCAGAAGCCGTTCAAGAACTGCCCATGCATCCCGAAAAATGCACTGTTTGGTGTGGTTTGTACGCTGGTGGAATCATTGGACCGTATTTTTTCAAAGATGCTGTTGGACGCAACGTTACGGTGAATGGCGATCGCTATCGTTCGATGCTAACAAACTTTTTGTTGCCAAAAATGGAAGAACTGAACTTATTTGACATGTGGTTTCAACAAGATGGCGCTACATGCCACACAGCTCGCGATTCTATGGCATTTTGAGGGAAAACTTCGGAGAACAATTCATCTCAAGAAATGGCCCGGTAAGTTGGGCACCAAGATCATGCGATTTGACGCCTTTAGACTATTTTTTGTGGGGCTACGTCAAGTCTAAAGTCTACAGAAATAAGCCAGCAACTATTCCAGTTTTGGAAGACAACATTTCCGAAGAAATTCGGGCTATTCCGGCCGAAATGCTCGAAAAAGTTGCCCAAAATTGGACTTTCCGAATGGACCACCTAAGACGCAGCCGCGGTCAACAAGTACAAGCCGTACAATCTATACTCGTAAATCGCATGGAAGGTAATACGGAAAATGAGATATTTCCGTAAAAGGTCATAGAATTTCTCTGTATGTTGGTCAGGTGATAGAGGACACTCCAACGAATCTAACGATATACGTCACGGTACCATTAATCGCTTTTAACATTAATTTTAGCACCAAGTACAAGCCGTCCAATCTATACTCGTAAATCGCATGGAAGGTAATACGGAAAATGAGATATTTCCGTAAAGGGTCATAGGATTTCTCTGTATGTTGGTCAGGTGATAGAGGACACTCCAACGAATCTAACGATATACGTCACGGTACCATTAATCGCTTTTAACATTAATATCAGCACCAAGTGCAAACATTCCAATCTATACTCGTAAATCGCATGGAAGGTAATACGGAAAATGAGATATTTCCGTAAAAAGTCATAGGATTTCTCTGTATGTTGGTCAGGTGATAGAGGACACTCCAACGAATCTAACGATATACGTCACGGTACCATTAATCGCTTTTAACGTTAATATTAGCACCAAGTACAAGCCGATCAATCTATACTCGTAAATCGCATGGAAGGTAATACGGAAAATGAGATATTTCCGTAAAAGGTCATAGGATTTCTCTGTATGTTGGTCAGGTCATAGAGGACACTCCAACGAATCTAACGATATACGTCACGGTACCATTAATCGCTTTTAACGTTAATATTAGCACCAAGTACAAGCCGTTCAATCTATACTCGTAAATCGCATGGAAGGTAATACGGAAAATGAGATATTTCCGTAAAAGGTCATAGGATTTCTCTGTATGTTGGTCAGGTGATAGAGGACACTCCAACGAATCTAACAATATACGTCACGGTACCATTAATCGCTTTTAACATTAATATCAGCACCAAGTGCAAGCCGCCAAATCTATACTCGTAAATCGCATGGAAGGTAATACGGAAAATGAGATATTTCCGTAAAAGGTCATAGGATTTCTCTGTATGTTGGTCAGGTGATAGAAAACACTCCAACGATTCTAACGATATATGTCACGGTACCATTAATCGCTTTTAACATTAATATCAGCACCAAGTGCAAGCCGTCCAATCTATACTCGTAAATCGCATGGAAGGTAATACGGAAAATGAGATATTTCCGTAAAAGGTCATAAGATTTCTCTGTGTGTTGGCCAGTTGATAGAAAACACTCCAACGAATCTAACGATATACGTCACGGTACCATTAATCGCTTTTAACATTAATAACAGCACCAAGTGCAAGCCGTCCAATCTATACTCGTAAATCGCATGGAAGGTAATACGGAAAATGAGATATTTTCGTAAAAGGTCATAGGATGTTTCTGTATGTTGGACAGGTAATAGAGGACACTCCAACGAATCTAACGATATACGTCACGGTACCATTAATCGCTTTTAACATTAATATCAGCACCAAGTGCAAACCGTCCAATCTATACTCGTAAATCGCATGGAAGGTAATACGGAAAATGAGATATTTCCGTAAAAGGTCATAGGATGTTTCTGTATGTTGGTCAGGTGATAGAGGACACTCCAACGAATCTAACGATATACGTCACAATAACATTAATTGCTTTTATCATTAATATCAGCACAAAATGCAAGCCGTTTAATCTGTACTCGTAAATCGCATGGAAGGTAATACGGAAAATGAGATATTTCCGTAAAAGGTCATAGAATTTTTTTATATGTTGGTCAGGTGATGTAAGACACTCCAACGAATCTAACGATATACGTCACAGTACCATTAATCGCTTTTAACATTAATATCAGCACCAAGTGCAAGCCGTCCAATCTATACTCGTAAATCGCATGGAAGGTAATACGGAAAATGAGATATTTCCGTAAAAGGTCATAGGATTTTTCTGTATGTTGGTCAGGTGATAGAGGACACTCCAACGAATCTAACGATATACGTCACGGTACCATTAATCGCTTTTAACATTAATATTAGCACCAAGTACAAGCCGTCCAATCTATACTCGTAAATCGCATGGAAGGTAATACGGAAAATGAGATATTTCCGTAAAAGGTCATAGGATTTCTCTGTATGTTGGTCAGGTGATAGAAAACACTCCAACTAATCTAACAATATACGTCACGGTACCATTAATCGCTTTTAACATTAATATCAGCACTAAGTGCAAACCGTCAAATCTATACTCGTAAATCGCATGGAAGGTAATACGGAAAATGAGATATTTCCGTAAAAGGTCATAGGATATCTCTGTATATTGGTGGGGTGATAGAGGACACTCCAACGAATCTAACGATATACGTCACGGTACCATTAATCGCTTTTAACATTAATATCAGCACCAAGTGCAAGCCGCCAAATCTATACTCGTAAATCGCATGGAAGGTAATACGGAAAATGAGATATTTCCGTAAAAGGTCATAGGATTTCTCTGTATGTTGGTCAGGTGATAGAAAACACTCCAACGATTCTAACGATATATGTCACGGTACCATTAATCGCTTTTAACGTTAATATCAGCACCAAGTGCAAGCCGTCCAATCTATACTCGTAAATCGCATGGAAGGTAATACGGAAAATGAGATATTTCCGTAAAAGGTCATAGGATTTCTCTGTGTGTTGGCCAGTTGATAGAAAACACTCCAACGAATCTAACGATATACGTCACGGTACCATTAATCGCTTTTAACATTAATAACAGCACCAAGTGCAAGCCGTCCAATCTATACTCGTAAATCGCATGGAAGGTAATACGGAAAATGAGATATTTTCGTAAAAGGTCATAGGATGTTTCTGTATGTTGGTCAGGTAATAGAGGACACTCCAACGAATCTAACGATATACGTCACGGTACCATTAATCGCTTTTAACATTAATATCAGCACCAAGTGCAAACCGTCCAATCTATACTCGTAAATCGCATGGAAGGTAATACGGAAAATGAGATATTTCCGTAAAAGGTCATAGGATTTCTCTGTATGTTAATCAGGTGATAGAGGACACTCCAACGAATCTAACGATATACGTCACGGTACCATTAATCGCTTTTAACATTAATATCAGCACCAAGTGCAAGCCGTCCAATCTATACTCGTAAATCGCATGGAAGGTAATACGGAAAATGAGATATTTCCGTAAAAGGTCATAGGATTTCTCTGTATATTGGTCAGGTGATAGAGGACACTCCAACGAATCTAACGATATACGTCACGGTACCATTAATCGCTTTTAACATTAATATTAGCACCAAGTACAAGCCGTCCAATCTATACTCGTAAATCGCATGGAAGGTAATACGGAAAATGAGATATTTCCGTAAAAGGTCATAGAATTTCTCTGTATGTTGGTCAGGTGATAGAGGACACTCCAACGAATCTAACGATATACGTCACGGTACCATTAATCGCTTTTAACGATAATAGTAGCACCAAGTACAAGCCGTTCAATCTATACTCGTGAATCGCATGGAAGGTAATACGGAAAATGAGATATTTCCGTAAAAGGTCATAGGATTTTCTTGTATGTTGGTCAGGTGATAGACGACACTCCAACGAATCTAACGATATACGTCACGGTACCATTAATTGCTTTTAACGTTAATATTAGCATCAACTACAAGCCGTCCAATCTATACTCGTAAATCGCATGGAAGGTAATACGGAAAATGAGATATTTCCGTAAAAGGTCATAGGATTTCTCTGTATGTTGGTCAGGTGATAGAGGACACTCCAACGAATCTAACGATATACGTCACGGTACCATTAATCGCTTTTAACATTAATAACAGCACCAAGTGCAAGCCGTCCAATCTATACTCGTAAATCGCATGGAAGGTAATACGGAAAATGAGATATTTCCGTAAAAGGTCATAGGATTTTTCTGTATGTTGGTCAGGTGATAGAGGACACTCCAACGAATCTAACGATATACGTCACGGTACCATTAATTGCTTTTAACGTTAATATTAGCACCAAGTACAAGCCGTCCAATCTATACTCGTAAATCGCATGGAAGGTAATACGGAAAATGAGATATTTCCGTAAAAGGTCATAGGATTTCTCTGTATGTTGGTCAGGTGATAGAGGATACTCCAACGAATCTAACGATATACGTCACGGTACCATTAATTGCTTTTAACGTTAATATTAGCACCAAGTACAAGCCGTCCAATCTATACTCGTAAATCGCATGGAAGGTAATACGGAAAATGAGATATTTCCGTAAAAGGTCATAGGATTTCTCTGTATGTTGGTCAGGTGATAGAGGACACTCCAACGAATCTAACGATATACGTCACGGTACCATTAATCGCTTTTAACATTAATAACAGCACCAAGTGCAAGCCGCCAAATCTATACTCGTAAATCGCATGGAAGGTAATACGGAAAATGAGATATTTCCGTAAAAGGTCATAGGATTTCTCTGTATGTTGGTCAGGTGATAGAAAACACTCCAACGATTCTAACGATATATGTCACGGTACCATTAATCGCTTTTAACATTAATATCAGCACCAAGTGCAAGCCGTCCAATCTATACTCGTAAATCGCATGGAAGGTAATACGGAAAATGAGATATTTCCGTAAAAGGTCATAGGATATCTCTGTATATTGGTGGGGTGATAGAGGACACTCCAACGAATCTAACGATATACGTCACGGTACCATTAATCGCTTTTAACATTAATATCAGCACCAAGTGCAAGCCGCCAAATCTATACTCGTAAATCGCATGGAAGGTAATACGGAAAATGAGATATTTCCGTAAAAGGTCATAGGATTTCTCTGTATGTTGGTCAGGTGATAGAAAACACTCCAACGATTCTAACGATATACGTCACGGTACCATTAATCGCTTTTAACATTAATTTTAGCACCAAGTACAAGCTGTTCAATCTATACTCGTAAATCGCATGGAAGGTAATACGGAAAATGAGATATTTCCGTAAAAGGTCATAGGATTTCTCTGTATGTTGGTCAGGTGATAGAGGACACTCCAACGAATCTAACGATATACGTCACGGTACCATTAATCGCTTTTAACATTAATTTTAGCACCAAGTACAAGCTGTTCAATCTATACTCGTAAATCGCATGGAAGGTAATACGGAAAATGAGATATTTCCGTAAAAGGTCATAGGATGTTTCTGTATGTTGGTCAGATAATAGAGGACACTCCAACGAATCTAACGATATACGTCACGGTACCATTAATCGCTTTTAACATTAATATCAGCACCAAGTGCAAACCGTCCAATCTATACTCGTAAATCGCATGGAAGGTAATACGGAAAATGAGATATTTCCGTAAAAGGTCATAGGATTTCTCTGTATGTTGGTCAGGTGATAGAGGACACTCCAACGAATCTAACGATATACGTCACGGTACCATTAATCGCTTTTAACATTAATTTTAGCACCAAGTACAAGCTGTTCAATCTATACTCGTAAATCGCATGGAAGGTAATACGGAAAATGAGATATTTCCGTAAAAGGTCATAGGATGTTTCTGTATGTTGGTCAGGTGATAGAGGACACTCCAACGAATCTAACGATATACGTCGCGGTACCATTAATCGCTTTTAACATTAATATCAGCACCAAGTGCAAGCCGTTCAATCTATACTCGTAAATCGCATGGAAGGTAATACGGAAAATGAGATATTTCCGTAAAAGGTCATAGGATGTTTCTGTATGTTGGTCAGGTGATAGAGGACACTCCAACGAATCTAACGATATACGTCACAATAACATTAATTGCTTTTATCATTAATATCAGCACAAAATGCAAGCCGTTTAATCTGTACTCGTAAATCGCATGGAAGGTAATACGGAAAATGAGATATTTCCGTAAAAGGTCATAGAATTTTTTTATATGTTGGTCAGGTGATGTAAGACACTCCAACGAATCTAACGATATACGTCACAGTACCATTAATCGCTTTTAACATTAATATCAGCACCAAGTGCAAGCCGTCCAATCTATACTCGTAAATCGCATGGAAGGTAATACGGAAAATGAGATATTTCCGTAAAAGGTCATAGGATTTTTCTGTATGTTGGTCAGGTGATAGAGGACACTCCAACGAATCTAACGATATACGTCACGGTACCATTAATCGCTTTTATTATTAATATCAGCACCAAGTGCAAGCCGTTCAATCTATACTCGTAAACCGCATACGGGTAGACATATTTTTACTTTGGAATTTATCTACAAATCTGAAACTTTTGTTTAGCCTTCGTTAGTTGTTTCTTTTCTTTGATGGCCATATTTCAGAGCTTCTTCAAAAACCTGTTTAGGAATCTCAGTTCCATCCAGCATTCCCAATCCCATCATAATCGGTTAAGAATTGATCGAGTTCGGTCTCTAGCGACTATATTTCAGAATTCCTTCCAAAAATCATTTAAGAATCCTATTTTCATTTAACATACCCAATCCCATCATAATCTGTTAAGAATTGATCGAGTTCCGTCCAAAGTGGCCATATTTCAGAACTGCTTCCCAAAATAATTTAAGAATCCCATTTCTATCGAGTATATCCAATCCGATCATAATCGGTTAAGAAATGGCTGTTTTCCGTCCCAGGTGGCCATATTCCAGAACTTTTTCCTAAAATCAACTAAGAATCCCATTTTTAATTAACATTCCCAATCCCATCATAATCGGTTAAGAATTGATCGAGTTCCGTCCCAGGTGGCCATATTCCAGAATTTCTTCCAAAAATAATTTAAGAATCCCATTTTTAATTAACATTCCCAATCCCATCATAATCGGTTAAGAATTGATCGAGTTCCGTCCCAGGTGGCCATATTCCAGAATTTCTTCCAAAAATAATTTAAGAATCCCATTTTTAACCAACATTCCCAATCCCAACATAATCGTCTAAGAAATGGCTGAGCTCCGTCCCAGATTAAATTCGATCGAATCGATTAAATTAAAAAACATTCGGATTTAACGGACATCCCCAATTAGTCCATTAAATCGAGCGTTTACTGTACGTATGCCAAATATTACAAATATTATAATTCATTATAACGAGAGATTAACTAATACATACTCATGATAAAATAGTTAGGACAATTTTAGGACAAACTTCACGCTCGTTGACACACGCGTGAAGTTTGTCCTAAATTTGTCCTAAATTTTGTTTTTGTAATTTTAGGACAAAGTTAGGACAAACTTCACGGGAATAATTACTCGCTCTGATGGACGATTAAGAGTTTGGCGAACAGAAACATTATTTTGATAAAAAGTGTCACCTATTTGCAAGCGTTCCATTTGCGTTAGTCTATTTATTATGAAATGGCAAATCAAACTAATGGCAAAGCAAATATAACCTGATGTAGAATCGTTATCGAAGGAATTGTATCAGACTACTTTGAAATAACATTTGGTGTTCGACAGGGAGGTGCGCTGTTCCATTTACCGCTTGAGTACGTGGTAAGGGAAAGCAACTTTGAAACTTCGTGCTCTCGTGGATATCATGCTTCTTTTCCCAAGACCTAGTGACTTCAAGTACAACTTCATATCGCTACGCGATCCCAGATGGATCTCCTTGGCAAATATTGGGATCATAATTTTGATAGCGTCGAAAGCTTTAAACACCTCGAGGCAATAATAACATCATCAAATGATATGCTGACAGAAATAAATCTTCGTTCCATCTCTGGCTCCCTTAAATTTAAGCAAAACGAGACAAAGCACCGTCTCGGAGGCAGTGAATATCATCGGGTTCATCAAATCCAATTGAGTTAGATGGCTCGGCATCGTTGCAAGGTCCCCACAACAACAACATGCCAATGTAGACAAAGACCCCGACTGTGAAGACCTTCGTACAACAGGATGTCAAAACTGGTGGACAAGAGCAATGGATCGATACGGATTGAGGGCGACGTAATTACTTACCGAACCACAAGGGTTATTCCTTCACGATTAGAAATGAAATACTACTTTCTTCAGAAAAGTATAGCATCCTTGAAGTAGACGAAATGACGTAGACGCTAATAATCCGATACAAACTCGCAAAATTTATTTGGTACAATAAATTGTTGGTACTAAATGAGCGGTAACATCAGTGGACTCTGTACAAAGTGTTTGTTCGGGTTATTTTCCCAAAGAGTATAGCGGAACAATATGAAAAGCAAATTGGAACATGTCGTTCCCAATGGTCCATAAATTTTGTTCTAAATTAAATCGTTAATAGAGGAAGAACAATTAACTCTGCATGGTACTAGTTTCCTCGTTGTTAATTTACCACTCTGTCATAGCAGAGTGATTGGTATATATCGCACCAAACAATGCCCAGATAGTGTTTTCTTTCACACTCTTGAGAATGTTTTACAAAAATACCCCTAATCAATGGTATTGGGTGACATTAATATTAATTTGTTTAGCTCAAGTGAATATAAGACGACTTGGATGAAGTCGGTGGTCTCTAGTAGTGGATACACGATACTCAACAACTTGAGCCCCGAGTTTTACACTCGATTTTCTTCAACGCCCTCGGTACTTGACCATGTCATCACTGACCTAATCCTATCAAAATTTAACATAAGCCTAATTGGCTCCCCCGATTTCGATCATCGAATTATACTGGTAGATAAATCCGATTCTATTGTTATCCCTAAACGTATATCCCGTCAGTTTAGCGTCACTAACTACGATAGGGTCTTCGCTTATCTTCCCTATATATGCAATAATGACTCTTGTATAAGTACTTTTAAACAATTGTGTGATGAGCTATCGCAACTCATTACCTCTAATACGAAATCATTAAAGAAGGATGCCACTAAAACCTGGGTAACCGAAGAATTTGTGTCTATTTTAAAGATAAGGAATGTCTTCTATCGTCTGAAAAACAAATATCCTAGTAACTGTTATTATAAAGAAAGATTCAAGTATTTTCGGAACCAAGTAATATATACTAAAAGAAGGCTCAAATCTGCGTTCAACCTTGGTGCGCTCCAGCGATCTATAGGAAATTCCAAAGCGACTTGGACGGTTCTAAAAAAGTTGATATTTAACAAAGATGACGAGTACTCTAGGAATCCAATCATTGCACTGACTAACAATTTGTCTGAAGTTAAACATGACTCATATGACATCGCTAATATTTTTAACGAATACTTCATAAACATTGGAAACCTAACCGACGGAACAACCACCCATACTACAATGCCCCCTTTTTCCAGTTACTTAAAATATGAAGGTCTTCCGCAACTTAATCTCTCGGTTACTGATTATTTAGAAGTTGCTACAATAATAAATAATCTTAATCGAACTGCTGCATCAGGATATGATTCAATCTCAGCGAAGTTTATAAGAAAATGTAACACTTTTCTCATCCGCTTAACAGTAAAGTTAATCAATGAATCCATACATATTGGCCACTTTCCGGACTGTCTCAAGACCTCAATAGTTCACCCTATTTTCAAAGCCGGAAATAAAATGTCTCCATCTAACTATCGGCCAATATCAATCCTGAATGTGTTCTCCAAAATATTTGAGAAAATAATTGTAGCTAGGTTAAATGAATATTTTAAGTGCAATAAAATTATACATGCTAACCAATTTGGATTTGTCGAAGCATCTAGCACACAGTCAGCGGCAGTGTCTGTACTCAATGAAATCTATTTGGGTTTAGAGTGCAAGGAATATGTATCGATGCTCTCTATAGACCTTAAAAAAGCTTTCGACACTGTGCCACATAAAATCCTACTTTCAAAAATTACAAAGTTAAATCCCTCCGTAGCCACCCTATCCATTTTAACATCTTATTTCACTAGCCGGGTCCAATACACGGTGGTAAATGGTATTAAGAGCGAGCCGCTGACAATGGTATCTGGTGTGCCGCAGGGTTCTATTCTTGGTCTAATTCTATTTAACTTCTTCGTTAATGACATGTTCAATATAGACTTGTCTGGAAAACTTTTTATGTATGCGGATGACTCTGTTCTAGTGTATAAATCTTCAGATGGTTTAAGCCTTCTTGATCAAATGGCACAAGATATTACTAAAATAGAATACTGGCTGACTGCTAATAAAATGTGCATGAACATGTTAAAGACCAATTACATAATTTTCCAAAACAAAAAGTTTCCTGCGCATTTTCCCTGTTACTTGGAAGTAAATAATAATAAAATACTGCAAGTTGAAACTACTACCTACTTGGGGCTCCTCATTGACCAAAACCTGAAATGGAAGGAACAAGTACTGAAAGTTAAAAAACAAATCTGGCCCTATGCATTTGCGTTGAAGAGAATAAGAAGTCTAATTGATGAAAGAACAGCATGGTTATTCTATGACGCATATATCAACTCTAGATTGAGTTAGCTCGCTATGGACTACTACACCGAAAAATTCCATCAAAAGCCTTTGGGTTCTTCAAAACAGGATCATCAAAACTATCAAATGCCTGCCAGTACTAACGCCGACTAAATCTTTGTACTCTTCCAAAACACTTCCCCTAGAGATTCTAGGGAAATTTCAATTGTTGATGTTTATTAAGAAAGCTCAGATGGCTCTGATGAAATGTAATCTCACTCCTATAGCCGTATCTGAAGTTCACTCACATTATACAAGAAACAATGCAAGCTCATTATATTATTTAAATACCGTAAGTACAAGCCGTTCCCAAAGTAATCCATTTTATATGGGCCCTGCTCTATTTAATGAGCTTCCCCAGGCTATTAGAATAGAGTCCAATATTATGAAATACAAACGGCTGTTGAAGGATCACTTAATCAGTAAATGGTTGAATGTATTATAGAGAGATCTAGTAGACAAGTTAAAATCAAATTTAAATTCCAATCAGCAGCAACCACTAACTTGGCTACGTGAAGAATATTTAAATATACATATATGTATTATAAAAAAAAAACTATCGGATGAATCAAAGGATCAGATTTGAAGTGACAAGATCTCATAATGAGTTTTCAGTATGTTAATGTTAAATCTTATTTAATTCTAAATATAATAATGTTTTGTTTTTCTTTCTTTTTTTTTCTATGTTAATATGATATTGTAAATTGTGTGTATGTTTTAAATTGCTATGGATTGCCTGCCACAGTCTCTTAGACTATTTAGGCAATAATAAATAAATAAATAAAAAAAAAAAAAAAAAATATTTCGTTATTAATTTAATTACTAATTTATTATTGCCAAATTCTGTTAGTCCTGCTCCGCAGAGTAAGACATTACAAAGTTGAACTCAAAAATTATTTTACATCTTAAAGTTATAAATTTTTTCTATTATATTAATTCTGTTTGCCACTAATAAATTAATTGCATAACGGGAGCATTTATTAACAAAATAAAAATCAACATTCAAGCTCCTTATAAATTCCAAATATAATCTTAAAATATAACAATATTCTTAACCTTAGCCTTGCGGTGTTCTTAACTATAGCGCACAACCACTTAGATGCGATATTAAATTATTGGGATGCGATTCATAATAGTTTTATGCTTAAATAGCTTGAAGCTTTCAATCGTACACTACTAATTTATAGGTATTCGTAAAATGTAATCCAATAGGAGATATTTAGCACGGAGAATAGCAACGGGAAACCTACACGCGATGCTCGATCAATTTGTATTGCATGCTTTAGGCGCACTTGGGCCGGAGTTAGTTTTGGCTCGGGCGGCTTTGAAAAACTACAGCGTATGCCACATGGTGGTTGGCTTAGTAGAAATGAACTTTGTGCTTTTTGGAAAACGGGTATTTCGCATTCGTGTGAATTTGCACGATCCCGCCGACCATTGTGCTTGATCGAAAGATCGACAGACTTTTTCGGTTCGGTCGGTAACGGTATCGGTTTTGGTAGGGCCGTATCACCGAGCACAATATTTACAAGACAATATTCCATTAGTGCCATAAACACGAATATTGTACAAACGCACATAAATGCATCGACCGCTTTTAGATACGAAACGGGTGGTAAAAGTGCTTGAGATTTAGCATGCTGCGTCGAAAGTGTTAGTAATGATGTTACGCCTAGTGTTACTCGGGCCGGTGCTGCCTCCGGTTTTATCCAAAATGATACCCACTAAAAATAAAATTGGTTAGTAATTAGAATTATATTTAAAAGTTTTATCACTTACCGACATGATCACAATCAAACACGTTGGAATGTACGTATGAAACAGGTAATAGCCTAAGCGGCGTTTTAATTCAAACACAATTTCCAAGCAGGTAAAATTCCCCGTCGAATACACTTGGGTACAATCGGCCGTGTAATTTTTCACCAACGCCAATTGTGGTAATTCTATATTTTCGTCTACGACAAGCGGAACATCTGGATCCCATTGAAATATCATATCATCGGTCGTGTGCGATAAACTTTCCATTTGCAACTTACATTCTTGCGTATCGTGCGGATAAATTAAAAAATTCATTGCGCAGGCCAATCGTAACGTCAACTTGACCATATACAAAATATTCTTCTCCTTGTACAGCCACAAATAATGGTTTGGTATGGTCATCGTTTGAAATGTTACCGATTTCGCATTTGTGAAGAATGAATCGGGCCGCCACATATTTTTCAACCATTCAACCTCCAACAAACGATATTCCGTCGTCATGTTTTCGGGTAGCCGCAGCCTATGATCTTTCCAAGTCTGTTTTAACCAGATGTCCGCCATATAGGTCATTGAGGTTTCATCGATAGAATCGAGCCCCATAACGGTAACGTGGAAATAGACTTTAGTTGGTTTGCCATTTTTTTTCGGTGGACGCATTTTATCGTAGAATCGGACATCTTCGGGTAACAGATCGCCCAATTGTAAACTTCTCCTGTACAAAAAAAAAACACAGCCTCGGTTAGTAAATAAAATATCGATTATAATTCACGGCATAATTATTTACTGATATTCTCCAGTGACCGCGTAAAAACTAAGATGTGGAAAAATCCAGGTGAATACTAAGGCGGCCTTCATGATGCACTGTAATTTATGTACACCGTGTAAATCCTTTAACCTGAAAATATAAAATATGAAACAATGAAAATGTTGTTACACACACACACACAGATGTATAAATATAAACTATGCTGAAATGACAAAAAACTATAACGTAGTTCTGTGTATGCAGAGTGTGTACCCAGCAAAAGAGGGTGGTATATTCAGGATGAGATAAGAACTTATAATCATTATCCTTTCAATGCAATCATTATAACATATTTTTGCTCGTAATTATGCACTTAAGAAATGTAGAAAGGACAAAAAAGTAGTCATGTAAAGTACTTGAAAGAAGGAGAATCAATAAAAAGATGTGTGCTTGCTGATCTATGTATATCCAACAAGAAATAGCTACAGTAATTGTATCCCGCAATCGTTTAACGTTTCAACGATTTTTGTAGTAGATTTTTGTATATACTCAGATATCATGGGCTGCTAGTACATTTGCATTTATCGATTTTGACATTATGTCCAAATCGGTGGATTGTAAAGTAGTGGAGGGACATTTTTTGTAACAAATTTCATTTTAATATATTCTATGTTTGTTTAAATTAGAATTTTCTATATTTAGATTCTATATTTGGACAAGAGATAATTTAGATAATTCGAGTAGTTTAAATTAAAGAACCATTTTTTGCTGGGTCAGCCATCGCCGTTATTGCTCTAAATTATTTCACCGTCAAATCTAATTGCTGATCAAATCTTTCTCTTTCTTAGAAGATTGATGCTGCTCACATTATGTGTGGTTTTGATCCTCACAAGCACATCAATACTAACATGGAAGATGGTTTGCAAATAAAACACTCAGCGTTAAAAAAATAATTCACTATTTTCACTCGTTATTAAGTTCACTAATCCACTTTTTCTTTTACATTTTGCACTGTTTCACTTTTACTCCTTATAACTGTTCATGCGTCCCAAATTGCTCGCGCTTATATACTTGACTATCGCTGGCGAATAGTTGAATTCGCAAACATGCCACGTCATCAATTCCGCTGTCTATATGATTGCGAAGGCCGATGTTAATTCCAGTTTATTCCATGATGGCTATGTCACCGCCTATGTCCCCTCACATGAAATCAATTCCCAATGAGTATTGTAGGAATACTTGATACGACAACATCGATCGAAATTTATCTCTACGAATCTCTCGCGTATTGCTTCTTACTTCAATATGGATTCTGTTCATTCTCCGTCTTAGATCTTAGATCGCCACGTATTCATGCTGTTTGGTTGGTTCGGTTATTGATAACACTGCACTGCGATACCCCAACTTGAACATCTGTACCATTCCGTCTGACTGTTTTTATGTTAAGAAGTTTGCACAGTTCTTGAAACACGGGCGACTCGAAATTTCTTCATTGATCCGATTGTCGGGCCTTCTGATTCACTTTTCCACCAGTTAAAATTGTACCAGTATGGACCTATTGCCAACTTTTGTTTCTAGAAATGGACTAGCGACATTCATTGCTACTTGTTCAAACGGTAATCCAACATTGTATTGCTGCATTCTCCCTTTCGCCCGAGTTTGCGCTCCATACGAATTTCTCATATTCGATTGAACGGTGTTAACCGATTCCCAGATTCATACTAGTATTCCGTCATATAGTCTCAGCGAGTATCACTGCGCCCAATAACTTTTAATCGTGGCTCTTTGAGATATAATTTCATGTCAATGCGGCCGTCTACCTTCTATCAGCCATTTCCTTACTTTCCCAATTGACTCCTCAGCCTTATGTTTTCTTTCAAATATTGTTTAAACTGCATCAACCATTTGAGTGCAACGTGATCTGTTCAAAGAACAAACTCTTACCCATACAGATATTTGTAGAAATATTTAACACTGACCTCCACAGCCAACAGTTCTCTGCGTGTTATAAAGGGTGATTTTTTTGTGGTTAGGATTTTCATGCATTAGTATTTGACAGATCACGCGGGATTTCAGACAAGGTGTCAAAGAGAAAGATGCTCAGTATGCTTTGACATTTCATAATGAATAGACTTACTAACGAGCAACGCTTGCAAATAATTGAATTATATTACAAAAATCAGTGTTCGGTTCGAAAAGTGTTTCGCGATTTACGTCCGATTTATGGTCTACATAATCGACCAAGTGAGCAAACAATTAATGCGATTGTGACCAAGTTTCGCACTCAGTTTACTTTATTGGACATTAAACCAACCACACGAATGCGTACAGTGCGTACAGAAGAGAATATTGCGTCTGTTTCTGAGAGTGTTGCTGAAGACCGTGAAATGTCGATTCGTCGCCGTTCGCAGCAATTGGGTTTGTGTTATTCGACGACATGGAAGATTTTACGCAAAGATCTTGGTGTAAAACCGTATAAAATACAGCTCCTGCAAGAACTGAAGCCGAACGATCTGCCACAACGTCGAATTTTCAGTGAATGGGCCCTAGAAAAGTTGGCAGAAAATCCGCTTTTTTATCGACAAATTTTGTTCAGCGATGAGGCTCATTTCTGGCTGAATGGCTACGTAAATAAGCAAAATTGCCGCATTTGGAGTGAAGAGCAACCAGAAGCCATTCAAGAACTGCCCATGCATCCCGAAAAATGCACTGTTTGGTGTGGTTTGTACGCTGGTGGAATCATTCGACCGTATTTTTTCAAAGATGCTGTTGGACGCAACGTTACGGTGAATGGCGATCGCTATCGTTCGATGCTAACAAACTTTTTGTTGCCAAAAATGGAAGAACTGAACTTAGTTGACATGTGGTTTCAACAAGATGGCGCTACATGCCACACAGCTCGCGATTCTATGGCCATTTTGAGGGAAAACTTCGGAGAACAATTCATCTCAAGAAATGGCCCGGTAAGTTGGGCACCAAGATCATGCGATTTGACGCCTTTAGACTATTTTTTGTGGGGCTACGTCAAGTCTAAAGTCTACAGAAATAAGCCAGCAACTATTCCAGTTTTGGAAGACAACATTTCCGAAGAAATTCGGGCTATTCCGGCCGAAATGCTCGAAAAAGTTGCCCAAAATTGGACTTTCCGAATGGACCACCTAAGACGCAGCCGCGGTCAACATTTAAATGAAATTATCTTCAAAAAGTAAATGTCATGGACCAATCTAACGTTTCAAATAAAGAACCGATGAGATTTTGCAAATTTTATGCGTTTTTTTTTAAAAAAAAGTTCTCAAGCTCTTAAAAAATCACCCGTTACAATAATTTATCTCTGCTTTAGGAAGGGATCTTCAATCCTCGTAGTGGTACTAACATCTGTATCCAAGCGCTGCAGAATTTCTTCTTGAATTCTTCAATTGATTTTTGGTTCTCTGTGTTCCGGTGAAATGGTTGACTTTTTCGGTAAGGAGATTGAGGCTTCAGGCAACGTTTGCGAAGTTTGGCACAAATCGTTGGTAGTAGGAACATAATCCTAGTAAACTTCATAGTTGGCAAATATCATATGGTGCAGGCCAACCGTTACTGATACGGGCTTTTTGGATCCGTTTGCACACCATTGTTTCAAACAAAATGGCCAATTTATTAAATTCTTCCCTGTGTAGTCTGAATTTTGTTGAAATGTGCGGCCCAGTACAATGATATCATCCAAATAAACCAGACATGATTCCCAATTTGGGCCTTGTAAAACTTGCTCCATTATTCTCGCAAATGTAGAAGGCGCATTACATAATCCAAACGGCATTACCAAAAATTGGTAAAGAAAGGTTCCTGCTGAAAATGCCGTTTTCTCTCTATCATCAGGATGGATTATTATTTGTCAATATTCGTTTTTCAGATCCAATGTAGTGAAAATCTTGGCTCATGACACTGTGTTCAAGGTATCGTCATTGCACGATAACGGATTACTTCGTTTAATTTAAGGTGATCAATACAAAATCGTGTTGTCTCGTCCTTTTTCCTAAAATTTTGAACCACTGGCGAACACCATGGGCTGCTACACTACTCTACTACACGAGCAGTATTTGTCTTGGTGCTTCCCCGATTGGAGTGGCATTTCCTTTGTCGATTCTATGTTGCACGATATAATTTTTCCTAATTCATCGGCTAATTCATTGAGTGCTTCCACTGCGACTTCTATCTGTTCTGCTGGAAGTTGGCTGCACAGTGACCGAATGATCTTCTTCTGCCTTTGATTTGGTGACAAATGACCACTCCTTTCCTGATCGCTTTTGATGATGAGCTCACGTTCAAAATACGTACTGGTACTTTCTGCTGGAATTTCACTAAGATTGTCATATACAACAACCCGTTTGGACGATGTGTACTTGGCGCTTATAATCCCTCATAGGGTGCATAAGGAGTGGTTGGCATTTAAAGCATCGAGCTAGCTCAAAAATCTAGCCGTGATTTCCTTATCTCCTCTATTATTAGTGCCCTTATTTGCGTGATGTCCTCCGAATCTAGCTTGCGCAACTTTACTGTGTCAGTGGCTAAATTTACTCTGACTGCCTCATACGGTTCTCAAATGAATTTTTAGACAGTCGTCCTTGACAGCACTGATAAGCGCGTCCACTGTTAGTCCGTTCAACACATCGGCAGGTGCATTGCCATAAGCTTAAAGTCTTGCAGGCTTGTCCCACGAAATTCCCGCTTGTTTGGAGTTAATCTTGCATAATTTTCTGACGTGTGATGCCCGTATCTTAGTTCCAACTCAGTCATGACCCGCTCATATCTCCTTTTTTGCGAATATAATTTGCAAGACATCTGCAGCTTTCCCACGAAGAGCCAATATGAGTACGGTGATCTGCTCCCCTACTCCCCAACAATTGTGCTGTACTGACTCTTGAAACTGCATTTTAAATTTCTCAAATGGAATCTCGCCTTCGAAACTGATTCGGTTGAGAACGTTCTGTTAATCTAACCATCAACAATAGTTTGCGATATCTGCGTTTCAAGGGAGCCTCCACTTGCTTAATTTTATTTTCAACCTTCTGCCTGATTTGACCCTCGAAATCATTGAGCGCCATCGACTTTTACCTCCAGAGAATCAATAGAGACTTAATTGCTTTCCGCTTAGCCCTTTAATTTTAAGACCGTTTTTGTGCTGAATTTGGTTGAATCTCTGGTCTAACTCGACAAACCGACCACTACCTTGCTCCGCTCGACGTGGCAGAACTATTGATTACTTTGTTATTTTCGTATATCAGCAAATTGACCATGCACTTTGCTATTCAGACTTTGCGGTTTGCTGGTCAATTTTCAGCTTGCCTCTGCTTGCATTTCATTCATTTGAAGTAACAGCGCCTTCATTATATCTCCCGAGGTTGGTTTTTGTTGTTTAGGAGTAGGCGGCTGTACTGAAATGGTTGCTTTTATTCGATCAATCGCACCGGTTCTTTGATATCTTACTTCTTCTTCGCAAGGCTGGGCTTTCTGCTCATCGTTTTAGGTAACATTTTCGCTCTCCCGTTTCAGCATCCTCTTGTATGACACTCTACAGTCTCGAAAGTTGCTCGTTCCTATTGCCTTTGGTTGAAAGCCCGAGACTCTGCAGCTTTTTCTTCAACTGCTGTGATGTATAGGTGTTTAGGTTTTTAACCATTGCTGGTATTTACAAAATCCCACTTTTGGCACCAAATGTTACGAAATTCGGGCGTTCGCTACCGATTCTTACAAACTTTATTTCCCATTTCACTCTTTACTACTATACTGTTCACTAATTCACTTTTATTGTTCACTTTTACATTTAGTTTTTATAGTTTGAATTTTCAGAAATTGAATCAATTAAAACTGTATCTGCTCCCGAAATTGCAAGAGCTTATATTTATAACATTGCCTGAAAAGTTTCCGATCTAACAAAGACAATTTTTTAGGATTCACCAACATAATTTGCTTCTAGAACGCTACAATCGTCCAACGAATCTCTAACACTTCGATGCCTTTTTTGTAGAACAATTTATCTTTGTCTTCAAAATAAGCTTCAGTTTCGGCAATCACTTGTTCATTGGAGCCAAATTTATTTCCCTTGAGCTTTTTTAAGGTCTGCAAACAAGTAATAATCGCTGGGGGCCAAATTTAGCGAATACGTTGGATGCGGAAGCAGTTCAATGTGCAACGCGTTGTGGTTTTTTATCCATTGTGAGCAAACGCGGTACCTACTTCGAACAAATATGATCGTGCAAAATATGCATGCTTGATTTTCCTGGTGCAGAGTTCGGAATAACACTTATCAAGCCACTGCTTTGTTTGAACGGTATGGCTATGTGTCAGACCGGGAACTTTTCAGGCGATGTAATACTTGTCTATCGCTGTTATAGAATATTCCTTTTGTTGCGTCTGGCGATGGTATGCGTATTGCAATTGTAAATCACTTGCTTGTAAGTTGTATTCGCGTGAACATTCGTTCCCAATCATCATATTCTCCATGGTGAATGTCGCCTCCGTTTAACAATTCATTATTACCATATTCCTTTCACATGAAATGCCTGACAGCTTCGAACTCACGACATTTAGATTGACATTATTTGGTGGTATACCATTTAACCACTCGACCTTCGTACTGGTTTGCAGTTAAAACTCATAACAAACCATTGTCAAACTTGTTTTGCATGATGGAAGGGTTGTTCTATTTAAAAAAATTAAATTTCGAACTCTTTTGAAAGTCGTCGAAATCGTCTATTCCTTAACCGTATGTGGTCGAATTAAATGGAACAAAAGAAGGCTTCGTCTCATCTTTTTCTACTGTAAGTGGCCCCGTTATTGGCCCCAAATACATAATAGGAATTTTAGTCAAAGTGTTCTCTGGCTCTAATGTCTTTCTTTTGGGCCTTGCTTTCAAATTAAAAGAAGTTTTGATCATACATTTTGTACAGAAAATTTTATGACTAAAACTTCTATTGCTTTTTGACTGGTATTCCTGGAGAATTTAGGGGTAGTGATTTAAATGTTGTATGGTTCAAATTGTAAAAGAAATTCTAAAAAATTTATTTCGCTTGATCGGTCAAAAATTAGAGTATTTCCATTTAAAATGGCGAATTCTAAAATAAAATATGGAATAAGCATGCTGATGGAACTTTTTCATTTCTTACACCAACTGGATCAAATTGGATGTAATTGGGGTTTTAACAAGAATTTTGAACAAAGTACTACACTTTATATTATTAAAGTTGGCAGGGCGGAAGAAGGCCCCGCACTGTATGCCAAAATGGTCCATGGTGCAAACCGACGTTCTAATCTAACCAACGTCAAATTCTGTCTTCAAAATTGTTGCTGATGGAAACCTGGCGCATCGTAGCCGAATTCATTTTTGGTAATAACACAAACTATAGATGAACTTCTGGAATTAGGTCATCCTGAAAAGAACTCCGTCATTTCTTAACCTCTAAAAATTATTTACAGTCAAAAAATTTTACTTTAATTTATTAACAAAATATCTCAACGACACCGGATTAAAAAAAATTAGGGATACTTTCAATAAATACGAATTTTCTTGTGGCGATCTCGGCGAGTTAGGGGTACCCTAACCAGTACAAAACTTAAGTTAAGCGCAAAGATTTTTGGAATAGTATAGGGGCTAAGACAGGCGTCTGGATTTAAGTTCGGCTACTGTTTGGCAGACCTAACTCGAAATGCCATACGAAGGACCCATTTCCGAGGCGATCTCATAAATGTCCTTATCATATGGCATATGGAGTAAGGTGTGCCAATCAGTACAGAACTTAAATTTAGGCGCTTGTTCAAAAATCATGATCATTAATAGTGAATATTGATCAACCGAAGTCCGAAATCGGTAAATGTCCGAATAAAATTATGAAAAATGTTTTATTGTTCCGAATTCTATGAAATCCTATATTCCCGAAATGATTAACTCTTCTCCCCAGGGATTACTTTTTATCGTATTCATGCAAAGCCTTTCGGAAAAGTATAGGCACTATCACGGGCGCTTGGATTTAAGTTCTGTACTAATTGGCACACGTAATTTCATATGTCATCTGATAGAGACATTTCTGAGGTCGCCTCAATAAAATCCAGTTGGCTATTGGCTTGATGGGCAATCAATTCAGCGTGGGCGAGACATTTATTCAGAGAAAATTTCTCATTTGAGGTTTAGAAAATTGTGACATTTTTGCGAGATTAGTGAGATATATAGGTTTAAGTAGTAGCGTTAAGCCCGGTGTTCACTCAAAAAATTTTGTCACGCAAAACAATGTCATCTTTGTCACGGAGTAATGTGCATGGTCAGCTTCAATACAAATGTATTTTGTCATGACATTCTAGCGTCATGACAAAATTAGGCGACCGAAGACCGATCTAATGCTCGGTTGTTTTATAATAGTTTAGTGGCATTACAAATTATAGAAGAATAAGCCTGGAACAGAGCCGAAAGTCCACGAAAGATCTCACATTAGCGCTTTATATAAATACAGGTGCAATGAACACAAGAGTCAGTGATTTAGGAGATACGGTACTCGAACGATTAAAAGCGAAAGTGGGAAGGGCGGAAAATTATTAGTGGTGTTCTGTTGTTTTAGCTTAGTAGAAAATTATTGTGGGACTATTCGACAATATTCCAGTAGTGGTAAGGGTTAAATAAATATTCAGAAATTAATCAAAGATTATTTGCGCGAATATTCCGGAAACAGCGTAAATTGTGAGAGGTATTGTTGCAAACCGTCAAATTTATAAGTATTCACAATCCAGTAATACGGACCAGATTTGACAAGACAAACTCGTAGCAATTTTTGGTACTTTATAGAAAATTTGAGAGTTACGGAATTAGAATTAAAGTTAAAGTAACGTAATTTACCGACGAGTGATCACAAAAATGAATTTGTAATGCTAGCTATGGAGAATCACGGAATAGACTCAGATAGTTATAAGTTCGAAGATGTAATAGAGAAATAACTAAATCATAAACGTGAGAAAATGGAGGCAGTTTCAACCTGCCGGAGGCAGGTAACCTTCGATATGGCGCAATTATTGTCTGTTATAAATCACTAGTTTGATCAAATGGATCAAAAATTTAATCAATAAAACCAAAAAGTTGATCAACAAAGTAAAAAGACACAACAAAGAATACAAGATTTGGTGCAGCAAGAAAGAAAAAAGAAATTAAAAAATCAAAATATGCAACAAAATACGAAGAAAATAGACGAAAAGTTTTCATTCGTACGCGTCTAAGTGCGGCGAAAATGTAAAACGAAGTTCAACTGGTGCAGTCTAATTTTCAGGATGTTGAACAGTTTGGCATTGGGATGCAAAGTCAGAAAGGAACCTATCCGTGACATAGGATTACTTGTTGCGTATGTGGCAGGTGGGTCACATATTGCGGGACTTCTGGGAAAACCGACGAAAACGAGGTATTTCACCTTCTCTAATGTAGATGAAATCAATGGAAGACAAAGCATTGTCAAAGGACGAGGACCCAAGTTTAGGGTCTTCAAACTCGGTCGAGTCAGCTTAAAACCCTTTTAGCTTAAAGCTTAAAGCCCCACAACCGATTGCCAGATGAGGACGAACTGGCGACAGTTTAACAATAAGATGTGATATTGATGTAAAAAGAGTGTGAGTTTTTGGCCAAAAGAGCAACACACACGATTTTTCGAAAGGATCTCATCAGTGGAAGCACACAAGCTGCTACCGGGTTGAAATTGCAAACAGCAACTCGAGACAGTATATTGACCAAATATTAATTTTTCTGCCGGTGCTGGAATTGTTGCTCGAGTGGCTTTCAAACCCCCGAGCCACTTCCCTCTCAAAATCGAATTGTATTGTTTGAGATACTCTGGCAGCTGTTCGCATTAGCAGAAATTACTACGAGTGCTGGATGCACGACTCCACGATACATTTGCATTTACAAGCACTAACCCGAAGGGTAATACATTTAAGGCTGGGGTGATTCGAGTACTTGGTGAATCAGAACAGTCGAAGCTTAATAATCTGATGTATGGCTTGACACTTGGGGACACTAAGCCGTCCCAGTTTTTGAGTATAATAACGACGTCTCTCTATGTCAGTCCTTGCAGAACGGGCTGACAACGTGCATGAGACTATGACTCAAGTACAAATAAACTCGATTGAGACATCTGCATCTTGTTCTTCTAATTCAAATTCAACTTTTTCTCTAGACAATAAACTTTCGGAATTTAAAAAGACATTTGTTATCGGATTTTTCGGAAATTTTAATCAAAATTATAGATCACGATCTAATTCAAAGTCACGTAGTCGTAACAATTCGCGATCAAATTCTAGAAATAATTATTGACGACAAAACTCGCCAAATTTTCCAATAACAATGTGTCAAAAAAAAATAAATAGTCATTCACAATTGGCGGTGTGTAATGACGTTTCTAAAACTAGTCGTCTTTTAATTTACGAAAGTTTTTTTCGTGCTCATTTTCTAATAGATACAGGTGCAGATGTCTCACTCTTGCCAGCCCGTTTTATTCGGAATCCAAGTGTCGACCCATCATTCAGGTTGTTCGACATCGGACTGCGCTGCGAATTCTCCTGGGAGTTCTTAGTTGCTGACGTGACGATGCCTATCATCGGCGTTGATTTTTTGATGAAAACTGGTTTGCTTGTACAGAGACAGAGGCTCATAGATCCGTTAACCTGTCTATATTCAAATAGATTTCCTTCCTCCTACGATGATACTACTGTATCTAGGATCGACAAGTCAACAATGGACCCAGGAGTTTTCAATGTAATATCAAAACTTTTAACAGCCATTCACGGTAACATTAATGTTGACAATACTAGACATAACGTGACTCACAAAATTGAAACAAACGGACCACCGGTTGCATGCAAACCACGACGACTAGCATCGGACAAATTCATCATCGCGAAGACAGAATTCGAAAACATGATGAAACTCGGGATTTATACTACGACTCGAGGGCTGCACCATATTCACAACGATATACCTTGTCCAGGTTTCGACACCTTTCGGACTATTTGAGTTTTGTAGAATGTCTTTCGGTCTTAGAAATGCAGCACAATCGTTCCAACGTTTTTTGCATTTAACATTACGTGGACTCGACTTCTCTTTTGTATATTTAGACGACGTGCTCATTGCCTCTTGAAATTATGATGAACATCTCGAACATATTAAAGTTGTTTTTACTAAATTAGTAGAACATGGGCTGGTTGTAAATGTTGACAAATGCGTTTTCGCAAAAAACCGAAATTATCTTTGTAGGCCATTTGGTAACTGGACAAGGTATATTACCGTCGCATGAACGGGTTCAAGTCATCAAAGATTTCGAACGACCACAGACTGACTACAGAACTTTTATCGACGCTTCATTCCGGATGCCGCTGTTAACCAGGAACTGTTGACCGATTTCCTAAAAGCTATCGAAGCGTTTGATAATCGTAAAATTAAACTTACGGGCGATACTTTACTTATTCATCCATCATCATCATCATCATCATCATCATCAGCATCTCTGGCCATCATGGTTGACGCGATACGATACGGTCACCGGAGCGGTGGTCCAGCAGTTAGTATCGGACACTTGGCAACCACTCGGTTTCTTTTCGGTACGTTTCAGTGATACGTAAAAAAGATACAGTGCTTATGATCGTGAACTTCTTGCGGCTTGTTCGGGGATCAAACACTTTTGACATCTCGAAGGTCGTATATTCATGCTTTACACCGAACACGATATTTCTACCACTACACCTAGGCCATTCATTCCCCTAAATTTCCGAAAACAAGTTTTCGAGGCTTTTCATAATCTTTCTCATCCTGGCGTTTAAGCTTCCATCGAACTTTTGACTCAGTATGTCATCTGGTCATCGATTAAAAAAGGCGTTCAGAAAATGGGTCAAAGTTGCCAAAAGGCTAAAATCTCGATTATTCATCTTTGCGGTATTGCGTTAGATTGATTGATAGATACACTCGCTGGCCCGAGGCGGTTCCAATTCCGGATATAACTATTGCAACCGTTGCTTTCGCTGATCACTCTCATTGGATAGCTCGCTTTGGGGTGCCAGAGTTCATTGTCACGGACCAAAACATGCAATTCGAATCACAACTTTTTCGCGAACTGGCTAACCTACTTGGTTTTGCACGTAGGAGAACAACTAGTTATAATCCAAAATGTAATGGCATGATCGAGAGATGGCATCGAGTCGTCAAATCTGCCATTATTTGCTACGACCGATCTGATTGGGCTAGTCTTCTTCCTTCAATCATACTAAGACTACATTTTTAGATACTCGAACAATCTAATTTTTTCTAGTCGACACTTTGATGAAATTCGACCTGTAACGGCTTCTTGACATACTTCGGACAAAATTTTTATCAGTAAAGATCTGCTGACTTGCTCGCACGTTTTCTTATGGACGGACACAGTACGCAGATCACTGCAACCACCATATACTGGATCGTATTTGGTTATCGACCGTACAGAAAAAATTTTCACTTTGGATCTGAACGGATGTCATGCCAAAATTTACATCGACCGACTCAAACCGTGTTACTCTGACAATCAATCAAAAATTACGGACGCACCAACTATACAAACTGGATTACTTTTACCGACTCACGAACCAGAACTTATTATTTCGGCTGACGCACCTAAATTGTATATCGAGAAACCTAAAAGTTCGCAAAAAAGTTTGTTTTGATCTTTCACCAAGTACTAAAACAGTTACAATATCAGGTCGTGTATCCAGAACTCCTACACTCCTTCAATTTTTCTGGGAGGGGAGTATTGTGACGTCCTAACACCTTGGGTCGAAATTCATTATATAAATTAATTAAAATTGACTAGCACCTGAATGGTTAGTTGGGTATAAATAATTTGGTCTTTAATTACCAAAAGTTCATCGGTTCACATTCCAAGAATGACCAAAGTCTTGCTGGATATTTCAGGCAGTATAACTCCAGTGGAAAAATAGAAATAGTGAATCTTTCACCCAAATGAGCGTTTTAATTTCACTCATTTGTTTTGTAAAAATGAATTTTAACTTCTGAAAACCCCATTCTGAACAGGAGAACTACTACAAAGGCAAAAAGTAGTAAGACTTTTTAATTTAAATTTCGCGCGGAAAACCATTCGTCGAAATATTTTTTTTCTATGTTGGTATGACCGTCAGTGACATCTGTGCCAAATTTCACATCAAAATAATCATTAGTGTTAAGTACAAAAAGTGCATTCCGCGATTTTTACAATGAGTGAAATTATTCAACAAAGAAGTTCCATTAAATTTTGTGTGCGGAATCAATTTTGTGGTGCCGAAACGTTCAGAATGTTGCAAAAGGCTTTCGGTGATAATTGTATGTCGCGAGCAAGTGTTTTTGATTGGCACAAATTGTTCAAAGAGGGTCGAGAACGTGTTGACGACGAACCACGTCTAGGACGACCATCAACATCAACTGATGATGAACACGTAAATAAAATCAAGGAATTGGAGCTCGAGAATCGACGATTAACAGTCAGAGACCTTACTGGCATCGTTGAAATATCGGAAGGATCAGTGAAAGCACGATTGGTTGACATCTGTGAAACAATGCTTTCCGACTACCAGGATGTCATGAAACGTATTATAACTGGCGATGAGTCTTGGATCTATGCTTACAACCCGGAAACAGACGATCAATCGGCCGAATATCGTGCCAAAGGTGAGCCGAAGCCGGAAAAACCACGTCAAAGCAAGTCAAAAATCAAGGTGATGTTGACAGTTTTCTTCGATTATCGAGGTGTGGTGCACTCCGAATTCCTTCCGACCGGCCAAACTGTCAACAAGGAATACTATTTGAGTGTAATGCGCCGTTTGCGCGAAGCTATTCGTAAAAAGAGGCCGGAATTATGGGTCGACAACTCTTGATTTGTGCACCACGATAATGAATCTTCTCATACTGCATTGGTTTTACGTGATTTTTTCGCCAAAAATTCCACCCATATCGTTCCGCAACCACCGTATTCGCTTGATTTAGCTCCGTGTGATTTCTGGCTGTTCAGCAAACTCAAACGATCGCTCCGGGGAAACCGTTTTGAGTCAGTTGCAGACATTAAACGTGAATCGCTACGCGCATTGGAGGCTATTTCAGAAATTGACTTTAACAACTGTTTCGAGGATTGGAAAAAACGTTGGCACAAGTGTATTGAGGCCGGGGGGTGGATTACTTTGAGGGGGACGAAATAGATTTGAAGAAATAAATAAAAAAAAATTAAAATTATGAACAAAGTCTTACTATTTTTTGCCCACAGTATTATAAGATAAAAAGCTCGTTCTGAGCAAACAACGGGTAACACAAAAAAGGGAATATTCTACATTGTCTACATACTTTACTATTTATCGACATTGTCTACACAAAAATTAATTGTCTACACTTTTTTCGACACCGACATGTCGACAATTGAGAAATACGCGTAGATGCACAATACTGATTATTTCTCGGTAAATTAGCGTCTCTCGTAGTTGATTAATTAAATACTTGTAATGTTTATATAAAACCAAATTAGGGGTAAAGAAGTCATTAAGTGGCCTTGCTTAACTTTAGAAATTGTACAGTACATACAAATTTGAGTCTCTGGAATTGAATGGGAAGCCCAATACCTTGGTTGAACGATCACTAAATCTAGTAACTTTCCATTAAAATTTTTATTATTGGGATACACAGATCTATACATTCTAAAGATCTGCTCTTGCTCTAGAGGTTTTATGTTACATCAGGACTGCATAGAAAAATCACAAAATGTTTACTCTTTTAAGTAATCCTTACAGAAAGAGAAATTCCTAATATGTTTGTCTCGTTATTTTAAAAGTAGTTAATAGTTTTAACGCCAAATTAAAATTTCTCGAAAAGCTATTAGTCGAGATTTTTCGATCCCATTCCATAGTTGCGAGGTCGAGTAATAAAAGAGAACTAAACTTTGTGGAGCGGTTTTAACCACGAGAATTTGTGAGTTTACGTTTCAGAAGAGATAATATTCCATTGATACAGCTGACTTATGATTTGTCATTAAAATAAGCATTCCATCGTAACCATTTAGGCCAAGCCAATAGGATTTCGTATATACGTAGAACTGGACTTACTTAGCACCACTCTTTCCAGTCCCAAGTTCCTGGTTTAACGGTAATAATTACTGAGGTTAGATCTTTAACGTGAAGCACTAAGAAGGTTTCACTACCAAACGGGAAATGTTGGTCTGCGACAACAAACGCATCTAATTAAATGATTGCTGTAGTAGGTGAAGATCATTAAATCGAATAATGCAGTTTAATTTCTCCAGTAAAATCGAACGTTACGATTGGCGTCAACGGTTAAAATCCCGTTGCTTGCCAAATAAAAAAAGATTGGTCGTTAAATAATTCTTGAATTATTAATATTATCTTAACTTGCTGTTGCATAATCTCTGAGACTTGGCTCCTGAAAAATATTATTTCGATGTGAACCAAAAGTCTGATTGACTCAATTCAATTTGCCTTGAAATATTGGTAGAGTCGGTAATGAATCCAACTTGAAAGTGCTATCTAGTTGGATTCAGTACTCTATTCCTCAAAAATTCGGTAATTTTGATTTTTTGCCAATAAACATTCATTTTAAACAAACTTCTTTAATACCACCGTAAGCTCGTCCTACATTTTATAAAACACTTTTGAACGATATAAAAAATCAAACATTTCTCAAAAAACGTTGTGCCTGTCAGCAAATTTTCTAAAAATAAAAATGAAAATCACTTCACGCTTTTCATCGGAAAAACATATCTGGAAAACCTGCGCTATCACTACGATCTTACGTTTGTCGACGTGCTATTTAAAATTTCAGCGTTTAGTAGTAGTGAAAATGGGAATGCTGTAAGAGGAAATTATTCGAGTACACCCTTGTTCGTGTGAATAATTGAAGTAATTTTATATTCTCTAGTTGATAATGGGATTATTGCCTTGTGTAACATATTTTCAAAACCTTACTTGAAAATTTATTTTCGTGTACCAAACGGACGTAACACTTTTGTTTCCAAATTTAATTAACACACTTTACATAAAGTTTAATTATTCACTATGGAAATATTTCTCGTTATACAAATTCCACCATTTTATTTTTATCACGAGCATCGTTTAATTTTTTTATCCAGTCCTATTAATTTTAATTAATTTTAAATTACAAAACTTCACTGCCACAATATAATAATTATGAAACAATTTACACTTTACACAGGCCTGAGAACAACATTTTACGCCAAACTTATTTATTGTGTCCGTGTATACGGTTGCGTGCTCAATGTAACGTCGATACGGAGGAACTGAGTAATTTATGATTGTTGTCGGTGGTATTTAAATAGAATCCAGGATTGGTACTTGACGTTGAAGTCCTTAAGATGGAAAAAATCAAAGAAATATAAAAATGTTACCGTAATGTGGATGGGTATTTGGTATACGTGTATTTACGTTATATATACACGTAAAATGCTGGTATTGGTGAAGTATTTTGCATTTAAATAAGGTGGATGAGTGATTTTTTGTTATAAATTGCAGACTATAATTATTCAGTTTTTGCCATCTGCATATGTATTTATGTATGTCCTTTTAAAACGTAAATTAGTTCATGCACATCATAATGATTATAGTTTTCTGATGTCATGTGTAGGGTTGTGTTAGTTATTTGCATACATTGTTAATGCACACAACTACAAAGAATTGCAGATATGTATGTCGATAATTATAAATAGCTCGCGTATAAAGATCGTGCTATGCATTGCATTTTAATAAGAAACTTTATGTTACAGAGCGACTAGTGGCCTAGCACAAACGGTTAATTCCAAAATAATAAATTAATAATTTGTTTACCCCAAATGCTTCTAACAATGATTGTTGAGATAAGCTCAACACTGTCAACAACACAATATGTTGAGAATACACATGCAGAATCGTTAGTCTGAAGTATTTTCAGAAACCGGGCACCGATGCAGTGAAAAATTTACCTTAACATTGTGCTCATTGGGTCATAGTTGGTTTGGCTGTAGAGGGTAAGGTTCCGGCCTACTTTGTAAGGTTTGAACTGGAATTATCAGGTTCCGGTCGAAAAATCGTATAGTACACAATGATGCAAGGCTAGGTTAGGTTAGGTTTCTGTAGTTTCTACCGCAGGATCCGACATCACTAAACTCCCTTTAAAACCATCTAGTGCTATTCACATAACGTAAAAGATCTCGAACATTACAGTTTTCGATATCAGAGAGGCTGTCCATAGTATATTTCCCCAAGTGATCATGTCTTCTGCCAGCTAGCACAGGATATGAGCATAGGAATTGAACAAGAGTCTCCTCCTCCTCCTCGTTGTGGCAGCTTCTGCAGAAGTCATTTGCATCTAGAATCAGCCTTAGCCTTACAATTCTACCTAAGTCACGCTTCATTAGTGTGATTAAGATCTTGGATCGCTTCCAGCTCAGCTCAGGCCATACTTGCTTCATTATCCTCCCAGTCGGAATATCAAAGCAACTGCTTTCCTATGACTCGCTGCTTTCAGTACAGACACAGGCCTTCCTACACATTCTCTCCCTGGTTCTCGTTGGAGAGTCGTACAGTACCTTGCTAATTCGTGTGCCCTGCAATTTCTCTCAACGTCAGAGTGGCCCGGAACCCAGACCAACTGGATATTGAAGTGTTCAAGTGACAATCCAACGCTATCCTTGACACCAGGGAAACTGAATCCAGTGAAAGAACGGCCACTAGAATGTCCACACAGAAAGTGATATCAGTCAACGATATTACACTGTGCTTCAACCAGTTCATGACCTCTTCAATCGCTATAACTTCAGCCTGATACACACTGCAGTAATCAGGTAGACGAAAAGATAGATTTACGTTTTATTCCCCGCAGAACACACCAAAGGGTCGGTGAAGAATTTGACTACCCCGGCCTCCATAATGAGACCATTCTTCCAATCCTCCTTAGTGGGAAGAATCACCTTAAAACGCTTGAAAAAGCACAAAGGGGTGTTATATAATCCAAATTCACCAGGTCATCCCTCACAGAATTGACTATAGTTGAGTGTCCTTTTTGCAGGCACTTCCACCACGAAATCGCTGATAGCCGGGCGGCCATATTGACCGCTATTTGCTTACCGATAATATCCAACGGGAGAAGGTACAGCATGACCTCTAAAGCACTAGTGGGGGTCGTTTTCAACGCCCCACTAATGAGCAAACAGGCCGCCCGCTTCACCTTCGCCATCATGTTCCTGTATGATATCTCTAGAGCTGTCCATCATACACTCACACCATACAGCAGTGCGGGCTTTACAACTGCCGTGTAAAGCCAGTGCACCTACTTCGGTTACAAGCCCGTTCACTCTTTCTATCGTGTTTAGTTTCCAACTGAGCTTACTATCGAGAAGAATCCCTAGGAATCTCCCCTTATCAGTAAGGGCCAGCATAATACCTTTTAAACTTGATGGTTCCAATTAGCGGAACTTTAATGGTTCCAATTAGCGGAATTTTACATCTCCTAGTGATAAGGAGCAGCTTTGTTTTAGATGGGTAATTCCCCAATCCACATTTCCTGGTGATTTATAACGCATTCCGTATCACATCTCTCATTGTACATAGGTGCTTTCCCGAGACAGCTATCGCGATATCATCGGCATGAGCAACCAACCACATCTATTCCTTCCCTTTCCAGTTTCAATAGTAGTCCAGCTATCGCGATATCATCGGCATGAGCAACCAACCACATCTATTCCTTCCCTTTCCAGTTTCAATAGTAGGTCACTAATTACTACATTCCAAAAAAGGGGAGAGAGGACACCTCCCTGGGGGGTTGCCCGAACAACCCATTTTTTGACGAAGACTTCCCCCATCCCCACTATATCCCTTCTGCTACCTAGCAGGTGATTAATTAGCCTGGTTACTGAGTATTCAATCTCAAGGGGCTACAATTCTTCACTTATTACCTCCACCTTCACGTTGTTGAAGCGCCCTCGATATCGAGAAACACCAACGAGAATTCTTGAAAACCAAGTGACTTCCCAATTTCCCGAACCAAGGTATGTAATGCCGTGTCCACGGGCTTACCCTTATGGTGCGCATGTTGAGACTAGAACGAAGTTCTCGAACGAATATGGACATCCAGCAACCTTTCCATGGTTTTCAGTAGAAAATATGACAGAGATATTGGTATTAAGCCCTAGGGATTGTTGCACGAGCTTCTTCCTTTCCTATGTCTATTGCTAATAATAAAGGTAGGTTCCTGAACTATATGATCAATTATGAGGTTAGTTCTTAAAAGAAATTCGAAAAGTAACTCACCGAGCTACCCCAGATGGTATGGTGCGCGTTCACTTCATACCCTAGGATAACTCCCACCTCGGCTTCTCTCGGTCCATGTATGCAACTGCAAGCCAGAATCTCCTCCCCTCCGTCTCTATACAGACCGCAGTGATGTCCCCATTGCAATACTGCGGTAGTAGAAAAACATTTATATTATTTTCCACCAGAATACATGATCTGCTCTTTTCCGACCCACAAGCATAAAAAATGGTTTACGCCTTCGCTCGCAGACCACACATCTTGTTGTTTTTGATCCAAGGTTCTTGGATCAGAACTACGTCCTCTCCTGATTTAGCAAGTCTGAGAAGTAGCGCCACTGAAGCAGCCTTGGTGTGATGTAAATTTATTTGCACAAACCTGATCATTGGTGATCAATCCTGATCAATGATGCAAAATACATTGTGCTTCTAGTGGCATAATTGGTTTGGCTGTAGTACGGTTCCCGCTAGCTTTATTAGATTTCGGCTGGAATTATCAGGTTCCGGTCGAAAAATCGTTACATTGTGTTTCTAGTGACATAGTTGGTTTGGGTGTAGATCGTATGGTTCCGGCTGGCTTTATAAAGTCCGAATGTAATTATAAGGTTCTGGCCGAAAAATCATATAGTACACAATGATACACAATCCATTATTCTTCGCGAATCATAGTTGGTTTGGCTGTAGAGGGTATGGTTTCGCCTGGCTTTATAAGGCTCTGGCTGGAATTAAAAGATTCCGACTGAAAATTCATATAGTGCACAATGATGCACAACGCATCGTGGTACTTGTGTCACAGTTGGTTTAAACGTAGCCTTCCGTCATGTGAATCAAGCAATATTCAATCAAGCGTCCTCGATCAATCTTGCAATAGTTTTGCATCTCTGCCATTATTGAACGCAACGTTTTATTTATTTCTAAGGTTTGCTTACGGATAAATTCCCCCGAGTTCAAGTTTCTCGAATATAATTTGCATCGAGGGCATGTAATTTCATCAGTATTTTTATTTTTTAACCTTCACCAGCACAATTCCAACAATAAACTTGAGGTCTAAGGAGAGGTGAGGTGGAAGGTGATATAGTGGGTTTAAACGACGATTTCTGAAACTAATTTTGCAAAATGCAGCAACTCAGACTGAAACATAGTCTTCTGTTAATTCCACGGGTCTTGCATAATAATCGGTCAACTTAGGTGCTAACATTTCATTAACGGATAAATGACTCTGCAAGACATTAAACGATGCTTGGTTAACAGAATTTACTGAAGAACTTTCACACACCTCAGATGTTCGTGGATTTCCACCAGAAGTAGTTTTTTGTGAGTCTAATTCAGGATCAAACTCCTCTTCGGACCACACTTCTTTAAGGTTTAGATAATGCGTAATTAATTGATTTACAGAAAAAAATGAGACACTGACTATGAATAGTCAGTCTCACTTGATATCAAAATCAGATCTCCAAGGAATGACATAAATGATTCCTTATTCTCCCATTGCTGTTGATTCCATGTGACTTCAAAGTTGACATGTCTGCGCATGAGAGCCCAATACCATTCCAAAACATTCTTCTCCAAAGTGAACCCCAGTTCTTTTACTAATCTGTATTAAGGTACATGGAATGTGTAGGCGAGGTACTCGACTTGGAATAGTAGTCAACGGCTTGATCATCGCGGTATCTTTGTACTTGAGATTCCAATCAGAGTTGTGCCGTATTGTCTACACTGCGTAGATAATTAATATTTTACACGTGCAGATAATGTTTGTAGAGAATGCAGACAATGTCGAAAATTATTATTTCTGTTAGCAATTATCAAAATTCTATTGTTTCTTTGTAATGCAAACCATTTCAAGATGGAGCATTTCATTCTTTCTTCACATTGAAAATTTTGACCCAGAGCTTTTATATGGTAATGAACACATTTCATATTTATGTTACGGTTAAAGTGCGAAATCGTTAAATGTGCAAATTTTTTTAAATCGTTTACACGATAGAACTTCGGTTGTAAATAGGGCCTATGTGGGGAGGTTTAAATGGTAGAAGGGAGGTGCTGTAACTTACCGCATCCTCGTGAAAGTTATGTCGGCCGATAAAGAATACAATTCCTGTTAACTATACAACGCTATAACCTTCCATGGTAATTTGCCATACATTACTGAACAATTCACAACAGATTTGCCAACACCTAACAACTTGGCTGCTATAATCTAACAAATTTTAAAGATCCTTTACAATGTTCAACATCATTACCACGCAATAACTAATGACGATACGAGTACAAGTTCCTCGAGTTCATAATCCTAGTAAATGCCAAAATATGACCGAAGTCTCACTTGATATTTTAAGCAATATTTTTCCCATTATCTCCAATTTAGGAGCACAGAGAGTCTACTGAGCTGGACCATCAAACTCTGTTGGGTTCTTTTATTTAATTTCGACCCATGAGTTTCCGAGTTGTTTCGCTTCTGCTAGCATCGTACGTTTCCATGTTAGAACTGGTCGTCCGACTTTCCTTCTCTCTTATGGGTTCAATTTCAGAGACCTACTTGTCATTTAATTCTGCGACTTCCGCAATGTGGTCAATCCATTTCAAGGAGCTCAATATTTGTTATTTTGTTTGACCAGAAGTACCTCAGTATTCTCCTAAGGCCTTTATTTACAAACACCTGTGGTTTATTATTGATCGTATGTGTACGATCCCAGGTTTCGCAACCGTACAGCAACACTAATTTCACATACGAATTAAACAATCTTAGTTTGGTGTTTGCGGGATAGGACAGATGTGTGCCAGACTTTGTGTAACATGTTCAATGTGGTTCTGGCTTTCTTGATTTGTTCCTTTATAACTTCATCTGTGCCACGTTTTCGCTAAAGTACGACCAACGTATACGATTACATTGATGTGTTCAGCCTCATCGTCTAGCTTTCCTGATATTTATTTTAAGGCCAACTTCTTTTACTAGATCTGAGTAGGTGCAGAGGTGAATTCCATTCATTAGACTGCTCAATGAAGATGCATTTTGTTTTAATATGATAATATTGGTGCAACTTCGCCCTGGTCTGAATCCAGTTCCTTTCTCTATTTCGGGTTGACTGTTGGTGAAATTGTATAGAGGATGGCGATTGCTTATATCTTTAAGGTTATGTTGACGAGGGATATATATCCTACCAATTTATACATTCTCTTAGGTCACCTTTCTTGAGAATCGTTATTGATTATTACACACGCATTCATTAAAGTAGTATGCGCATATTTTGATCCGGGGGTTTGCGTCTGAATTCTTGGTACCAGACCCGAGTGTGTTGATAGCTGTTTCGATATAAATTTCTTAGATTTGTTTCTACTATTGGTCTACACTCTACACTGATGGCTGCTTCTTCATTGGTTTCACAGAATGTGTTTCTTGTGCCCAGCATCTTTTAATCTGTCGGTGTTTAGTTTTTTCCGATTTGTCTTGATGTGTTTTCAGAGACAGGTTTAATTTTGAATTATGATATTTTACCAGTAGGTGCTCACTGCAAATATCTACACCACTCACGTTTCGTAATCACATTTGTTTCGTTATTCTATTTCATGTGATGTCCATATGTGTATATTTTTGTGTGGAAATTTACTGCCGTCTATGAACTATTTGGTTTGTGATGCAGTAGTCTATAAGTCTTTTCCATTATTATTACAAACAAAGTCTATGTTGATTGTTTACCACCCATATGATGGTTTATCAGGTCGGTTTTATATGTTCAAATTTTTGCATTGAAATCTCTGCTTCTTGTATTCTTATTTGGATCATTTTCTTGGGTGTACCTACTATTGTGGCTTGTTCATAGAACTCATCCTTGGTTGTTTCATCTACGTCTTTTGTTGGATCGTATCACTGAATATTAATGGAATCCTGTTACAATGCTACGATTATTCTGCAGGTCCTATTCCATAAATGTTTCTAGCATGTGTGCCCATGCCTTATTCATCGCGTCCAGATAATATATTAAGTGATTTCGCTTGTGTTTATTTCACCACTGTTTATCTCACTGCACTGAGGCCGATGATTTCGTTTTTCTTCTTTCTCTAGTTTCTGTTAGAGTTTTGATGTTTCAATGAATTGAATTTATTTCACTATTTGAATGATTGGTCCATTGAATCCTAGCCAGCTTCCATGGCTTCTGAGTAAGCTATACTGGCCAGGGGGGGGGGGGGGGTTCATTCCATTCATTATTCACTTTTCTCTATGATGTTCCCGAGCAGTCACCCAACCTTGTAATAATCCAAGCAATTTTTTTTTTGTATTTAATTTTGATCAAAATACAACCAAAAACAACCAAAAACAGTAAACAATCAACAAAACCCATTTACGCTAATCGCTTATGGTTGGACCAATATTGAAGACATAGATTGACCAAGATTTTCAATCTCACCTACTTGTTTAATAAAAATTAAATGTTATCTGCCAAAATATAGATAAAACCCAATTTAAACTGCAAACAACAACTGGAAGATGACGACTTCGCACAGAAAAACAATTTAAAAAAAACAAAAAAGTATAATAATCTACATTGTCTACGAATTGTCTACACATTCTACCAATTTTCGACACCAACATGTAGACAATTCGGAAATACGTGTAGACGCACAACACTGATTCCAATTCCTTAAGTTTTTGACTTTTGAATCGTCTCTAGTAGTTTGGCACCTTAATCACGATGAATACTAGGAGCAATACTTGAGTTTTGCACGGCTGGTTTATACAAGGAGGTATATATCGCGATGGGGCATAATGAATGGTAGACATCGCTGTTGGGATAAACGATTGAGGAGTACTGGAAGGCAACTGCACATTAATAGTAGGTGGGTAAGATAATGGCTTCTGACAGATAGTTAGTTAGTTAAAGCGTATTGAGAGCTGAGTTTTCAGCAGTTGATTTTGAATAAAGATAATCTGTGTTATGAGCAAAAGTTAGCTGAAGGGCATTGCTGAAAGCTGAAGAGCAAAAGCGAATGTTTGCTGTGTGACTTGAAATTTCGCAGTTTTGTAGAGTTTTCACATTACTATTTAAAGCCGTTGGTGTGCAAGTAGAAACTCGGCATTGACGTTGGTTGCATCCGTCGTTGTTTTTATGACATAAGTTTCAGTCATTTACAAGCAGTCGTTCCGTGTGCATCAATTTTAGATGGATGTCGATAAGCAACATTTACGTCATTGCATTCTATTCTGTTTTCAAATGAAATAAAATGCTACTCAAGCTATTGAATTGATTAAGTCGACTTTGAGTGAACATTCAACAGTATAAAACTGATTTACATGATTTCGTGATGGCAATTTTAGTCTTGTGAACGATTCATGTCCAGGTGCAGTAAAACAACTTGAGAACGAAGATGTTAAAGTTCTACTGGGTCAAAATCCGTATCAAACTCAAAACGAGTTTGCTGAACAGTTAGGAGTTACTCACCAAGCAATATCACTTCGATTGCATGCAATGGGAAAAATACAAAAGGAAGGAAAATGGGTTCCTTATAAACTGACTGAGAAAGTGTTACTATGTGTCTGGTGGGATTGGAAAGGAGTAATTTACTGCGAGCGTCTGTAGCCTGGCAAACTGTTACAGCTTAACGTTACCAGGCCCAATTTATCAAACTAAGCGAAGTTCTGGGGGCAAAAATACCATTTACGAGCCAAGGAAGGCGGAAGATGATATTGCTATATGACAACGCTCATCCACATACAGCAAAATCAACCCAGGAACTCATCTTCTCGTTAGGCTGGGAAGTTTTACAGCATGCGGCGTATTCTCCAGACTTGGCTCCCTCTGATTACCACTTATTCAGATCGATGTCATCATATTTGAAAGGCCAGCGAGCAAAAGCCCATAAATAGTAATGATCAATATTTCGATAATTAATTTTTGTAACTCAACTCATTTTGTATTTTCAATAAAGTTGAATTTGGCAAAAAAGCAGAGTTTCTACTTGCACACCTAATAAAACGTTGATGCTTTCGACGCCATTTTGTTTACATTTTGATTCTAAATTGCTCATTTTGCATAAATCATTGTTTTCTTGGATTTTTTGGGTTGATTTGAGCAGTAGTATAGGTTCGAGCCTTCATTAATAGTGAGTGTGCTATCGAACAGCTTAACACTATCGAACAGCTCAAGTGGTTGAGAATTGATTATTTTACATATCACAATAGGTGAGGTTAAACCTTCTGCTTCATGGATCGTCACGACATTACAGGCTTCTGGTATCTCATGCTGGGAGGTTAATTGTTTATCAGCTTTCGTAAAAGTTACATAGAATACAGGTAATGCCGACAATGTTGGTTGCATTCATACTACTAATGTTAGGTAAGTTAGTATTAGTTTAGTATTATTTTGCAAATAAGGTGTCTGCAATGCATATGTGTTTATGTATATCCATTTAAAACGTAAATTAGTTAGTCGGCGGTTGACCGTCGTAGAGGAAGGACGTGTTTTTGTCTCTCCTTTAAATAAATAGATAATTTATTTTAAATGTATTTTAATTAACTAATAAATAAGTAATATTGATTTTGTGGTGATAAATTAAATAAATAATAATTTCAATAATAATTTGCGGGAATTTAATAAGTGAAATGTACGGGTAGGGTACGGTGCGCTTGCAATGGTGTAGCATATGTACATAACGATTTTCGTTTATATGTATTTTGATACCGTTGCTTGAAAGCAACATACGCAATGTATGTAAATCTTCAATATGTAGGACTTTTTCATTCCAATGGATGCCTAAGATAAGTGTTTTAGTATATTTCGGAAATAAATTTTAATTATATAAGACTATATATTTTAACTGTGCTTTATAACACATAAAGGTGTAGAGTACTAGTATTCTCATGTAGTGGGTTATTCGAATATTGTTTACGCGAGAAAGGGTTTTCAATTCTGTTATTCTGTGTTTTTGCTAAGTAGAGTAAGCATGTTTTGGTGATCGACGACCTACCTTTGGTTTTTTATAAATATTTACTCGTATATTGTTCCTATTGTAAGAAGGGTTTTCATTGTGTGTATGTGTGATGATCGCGCAGGAATGAGTATATAATAAACGATAAACCAGGGCCTATGTGTGTGAATACGGCCGTCTCGCAATATATAGACTTTGTATGTATGAACGTAAAACGTAAATTCGAGAAGAAACTCATGCAAATGCTATGGAATTTTCTTTTTGAAGAGTTTATACACTTTTTTTTTTATTTATTTAAAGAAATCTATGAAACGGTATGAAAGGAAACGGATAGCATTGAAAGAGTTCAGTAGGTGTATATGTCATGAATGCAGAATAAATTATGGAAGAATGAATGCAAAATTGAAAAAGGCTATCCGTAGAGCGAAAACGAAAAGTTGGCGGGACTATGTATCAAAAATGACACATAGAACCACAACTAAGGATGTATGGGATAAATTTAATAGAGTGAGAGGATATAGAGCGCAAGGCAGAAATGCAGTGTTAGATGACAGAGAGAATGGAGGTGTCTTTTTACAAATGATTACGGACGTACGTAACAATTTGAGTGATAGGTATGAAGTTTTGCTACCTGATAATGAAATTGAATTTATGAACGATATGTGTAAGGAGTTTGAATGGGAAGAGTTCCGAGGGGTTTTAGAAACATCCAAATCTACTACCCCCGGAACCAACAGAGTGAGTTATAAAATGATTAGTAGATTAGAATTCGAAGCCAAGGCGGCCTTGCTTCGAATTCTCAATCAAGTATGGATGAGTATTCAGATACCGGAAAAATGGAAGGAAAGCAGAGTGGTACCTATTCCTAAAAGGGATCGGGATAGGAATCTGGCAACAAATTACAGGGGAATATGTATGTTGAATGTATTTGTTAAAATTGTGAATGGTATGATGAAAGGTCGTATAGATAAATTTGTGAATGAGGGAAATTTGTTGCCGGAAACCACCTTTGGGTTTCGTCACAACCACTCTGCTAATGAGTGTGTAGAAAAGTTTGTGTGGGAAGTACAAAAGGAAAATAAGTATGTTGTGGCGGTATTTTTGGATATAGAAAGGGCATATGATTACGTGGTTCCAGGGAAACTTTATCAGATCCTTATGGACTTGGGGTTTCCTTGGAAAATTTGCAAATGGGTGTATGAGTTCATGAATGAGAGAAAGTTAGTTTTATGTGGTAGAGGGTATAGGTTGGAAGGAGCGGTGACTATCGGCCTCCCCCAAGGCAGTAAAATCTTACCGACTCTCTTCAACCTGTATACGAGCTCGATACATAGGTGTAACTCCTCGGGCAAAGTCATTTTGCAATTTGCAGATGACTTTGTCCTGATGGGCAAAGGGAGTACCATCGAGGAGGCCTTGAGTCGGGCTCAAGAATGTGTGAATCAGGTAACCGAATGTTTGAGTGAACTGAATTTGAGAGTAAATTCGAGTAAATGTTGTAGTATGGCTTTTAGAACGAATCGGATGGTTGATGTGCGAATATATAATGAGAGAATTGAGTGTGTGAAATTGACTAGGTATTTGGGAATCTGGATTGACAGAAGAATAAGTTTCAAAGTGCATATGGAAAAATTGGCCGATAATTGTAAGAGTAGATTGAACGTGATTAAAAGGGTGAGCAAACCAAAATGGGGAGCTCATCCGGGTGTGACTGATATGTTACGAAAGGCGCTAGTGTCAACTAAAATTGCGTATGGAATGAGTATATATGGTGATGGGTCCAAGGTTGGGTTTAAAAAGTTGCTGCTTGTGGAGAATGCGTGTGCTAGAGTGGTATTGGGAGCGATCAATTCGACACCAATACATACTCTGTGATCTGAATTGGGTGATTCGCCTCTTAATTTTAAGAGGGAATCACCGTGCGAGAGACTGTGCGAATGTTAACTAAGGACAATAAATTAGTGAATGAAATGAAAGAGAGATTGCAAAGAGGGCGGTTTACAAAAAGACAACAAGATCACTGGTAATCTTGGAAAATATTAACATATTCTCCAAGATTCGTCCGGCAAATCCGAAAGTCCCTCCGAGCAATCTAATAGTGCGGTTGAAGTTTGGTGACACAACAAAAGCAATGATGAATGAGTTATCGGTTAAGAGCGAATTTTGCAAAATGCGAATGAATTATGTTGCACATGTGGAAGTGTATACAGATGCTGGTGTAAATGATGATCGCGTAGGTGTGGGAATTTATATTCCTTCAATGAGGAAAGAGAAAATGGTAAGAGTGCATGACAGTATCTGTATAATGAATGCAGAATTGATAGCGATTATGGAAGGGATCAAGTTGGCAATGACACAAGGGAGAAGGAGTATAGTGTTATTCTCTGACTCCCGGAGTGGTTTGGAATTAATTAGTAAGGGTGGGGGAACTCATGGCAATGTGTATGTGGAAATGCTATATAAGTATCTTCAATCTTATGGGAGGGAGGTCATTCTTCAATGGATACCTTCACACCTACAGATTGAAGGTAATGAAAGAGCCGATATGCTTGCGAAACGGGGTTGTTTGATTGAGGATGTAAATGAATATGAATTCATGGATGTCAGAGACGTACTTCGCATGTTTCAGATGAATCTGTGGAGAAAATGGGAGAGAGAGTTTGTTGAAAAATGTCAGGTGAAAGGTAAGAAGTACTTTGAGTTGGTTAGGTCTCCTTTGAGGCAACCGTTCTTCAAGGTGCTCAAAGGAGATACTAGAATGTTACGAACTATGGAACGAGTGAGATTGAATCATGGAAATTGGAAAGAATGTTTGAAGAAACGCAATTTGGTTGTGTGTGAATTATGTGAAAGCTGTTTGGTTGTGGAGGACATCGAACATTTGATTCTGAAATGTTCTGCATTTAACCAGAGCAGACAAATGTTCGATGTTCTATTGAGTGCAAGTAGTTTGACTGAATTATTACGAATGGGAATGAACGTATATAAGAATATGTATGAATTTATTAGAACAAATCAGATAGAAGTGTGAAAGGGGATCGATGTGTGCTAGGTGAATGACAAGAAATTAAAATTAAATTATTAGTAGTATGGTAAAAAATGTAAACAATTAAAAATTGTAAATTTTGAAACGGGCCATATGGCACCAAATTTTTGGAGCTAGTGCCAAATAAAAAAAATAAAAAGAAATCTATTCTGTGGTTTACATATCTGATTTCAGAATTTAATTTAAAACAAAAATATTAATAAAATAAAATAAAGAAAATTAAAACATAAAAATATAAATCAAATCTTGATTTAACAATTAAAAATTTAAAAAATAATTCTTAAGTATATTTTTTAACTTGTCCTTTGATAAATTAAAGTCAAATAGGTCATCGACGATGTTGAAAGATTTAGACGACCTATTAATGGGGTTACGTATTTTCTCCATAGTTTGTGAAATGGTGTTCTAGTGTTAAAAATTCATGGTTTCGAAATGTTCTGCAAGGCACATGAAATGATATGTTTTCCAAAATGTATGCTGAATCAATGTGACCAGGCAAAACGTTACCATTGAAAGCCGCACCTAAGAGAAGTCGGCTATTTTCAAGCGTGCATATTTTGTAATCCGTGCATCTTGTTGAGTATGGAGGTAACTGAGCCACATTTTCATGGAATGGTAAATTGTGGTCGTAATTCCAGTCACTTTTCTTTAACAAGAAAATCAGAAACTTCTTTTGAATGCTTTCAATTCTTTTAATGTGTACAGCATAGTATGGATTCCAGACCGGTACAGCGTATTCCAGTTGAGATCGAACGTAAGCGAAATAAAGTGAACATAAGGTTTGAATACCTTTAAATTCACCTGTCCACCTTTTAACAAATCCAAACATGGCATTAGCTGTCGCAATATAATTTTCAATATGCCTATTGAAACTGGCATTCTCGTCAAATGTAACACCTAGATCTATGATCTCATTAACTCTTTGCAATATTTCGTTGTTGACTTTGTAGGAAGTAAATAGCGGATTTCTCTTACGATGGAAAGACATGATCTTGAATTTCTTAATATTTAAGTAAAGCGAGTTTCGATCACACCACTTACTTAATCTATCGATGTCCTCTTGAAGTTTCTTCGTATCTAGCATTCCATTAACAGTTCGAAAATTTTTCACGTCATCAGCAAGTATGAGCACGTTTGAGTTTTTGATTATCTCGGTTATTTGAACTATAAAAACAATAAATATCCACGGCCCGATATGAGATCCTTGGGGAACACCAGACGTAACTTTAATAGCGTTTGATTTCTCATTTTCCATTATTACAAATTGTCGCCGGTTTGATAGATAGGACTTGAACCAATTTATGTAATCGAGTGAAAACCCAAATGCGAATAAACTCCGGAGTGCTTTTTGATGGCAGATGGGATCAAATGCTTTACTGAAATCCGTTTAACTTGATGATGGTTTTCTATCTCATTAATTATTTTACTGGTGATTTGGACCAGATTAGTTGTTGCATAATGCTAATTCAAACAATTTTGAAATTGATGATATAGTTGATATTCCTCTGTAGCATGTAACGTCATCTCGTTTGCCCGATTTAAAGATTGGTGTAATTTTTGAAAATTTCCGTTTTTCGGGAAACACCCCGGTGCTCAAGGAGTGGTTGAATAGGTAACATAATGGAATTGCTAAAATATCAGCGTACTCCTTCAGAATTGAAGAGGGTATATTGTCAAGACTACAACCGTCTCCAAATCCCTTTAGAGCCGATAAAATGTTATCCTCGTATATAACAGGAGGAGTTATTGATACGTGTGTATTGCTGAGTTGTTCGTACAATCCACTAGTAACGCTTGGTTTATAGACTGATTGGAAAAACTTCGCGAACATGTCAGCTATATCTTTGGAGTTTGGAGATACCGCCTGTATTTTGATTTGAAGTAAATTTCAAATTCGTTACTATGTTGTAGAAACATTGTTTTGTCGGCTTCTAACCCGCTTTTCAACATTTTGGCATACGCTTTCGACTTCCGATTTTTTAAGTTAACTAGTCTATCATCGAACCACTGAGGTTGAGCATTTTGTGGTTTACAGCACACAGATACTAAAGTTCGAAGCCTTGCTGCATAATGTCATTAAATTTATCAACATTTTCGTTTATATCATTGGAATTGAGAGTTGTTTGCCACTTGATCGATTCTAGGTAACTTTGTAGCCCCGCGCGATTTGTTTTTTTGAAGATGTATTTGATTGGTTGTAGATGTTCCGAACTCGCCATTAATTTAGTTGAGTCAAATACAATATCTAAAGACTTATGATTGATATCGTTAATTACAGAAGGTAACACGGATTCTGAAATTGTTAAAGTGTCAATGTCGTTGCTATGAAGACAAGATCCAGTAATATATCACGATTATTAGTAATTGTGTTTATCTGGTTCAAATTATAACCAAGCATGGCGTCCACAAATAAAGATTCGGCATCTGTTGTTATATTGCTTGGAAAAATACAATTTAGTTCCGGGTCTAGATTCCATATTAGATTTGGAAGATTAAAATCACCACGCACAAGAACTAAAGCTAACGAGTTTGCTGTATTAATAACTTCATCAATCGGATCGATGCAAGTTGCGTAATGATCACTATTTGATTGAGGTTGGTATGTATGCTGCGTAAATGAATAGATTGGTTTGGTTAATTTTGATTTTTATACCAATTTCTTCGACTCTCGATGGGGCTAAAGTTACTGGAGCATTCCAGAGTTTAGAATGCACACCCGATTTCTTTACTAGATTGTATTGCCTGAGCATGAACTTTGTTTATTTATCTTTGGTTATGGTGCATTGTTTTTTTATTTTTAGGGTAGTTTTCATTTAGAAATTTATCATTTTCCGCGGTGGTGTCTTTGATTTGATGATCGTCGTATTGTATGGAGCGTGGTTGGGGTACATGCTTGAGAAGAGTGGTAATTTCGTTCCTTATCCACTCTACGTGCATACTCAAAGCTTGCTCTGAATATTGTACGGTGATCGTCGGATTAGGGACGTCTTAGCGGAGAATGGTGAAGTTCTGAATGAGGAATGACTTGAAAGTGAAAGGTATAGTTTATCGGGATTGAGGGTGGATGGGCAGAGATTATGTGCACGCCACATGTACGAGATATGGATGTGTAGGGCCGGGGAAGATCTTAACAAAAAATAATTTCCATGGCATTTGTATGCAGATGTTTTTCCGTAATTAGGTTATTTGGGCCTGCATACATGTGCACCGTGTTTTTTTGTTCGCCTTCTACTCGGCCGTATTTTGATTTCAGAAATTAACTAATTTTAGTAATATTCCTGTATCCTATTAATTCAATAGGTCTATATACGCTACCGAATCAGCCACTTTACCAACGAACACTAAATGGTAACAACAGAACAAACAATTTTTCTGACGCTTGTCATCGCAAATTACAATTAAGTTTTGGCGGTGGTATTGCTCGCCCTATTGTATGGGTTTTCATCGATAAACTAAAAAAAATTGCAAGAAATGTACGATATTGAGTATGAAAGAAATATTGCCGTTCATGAACGTCCCCCGAAACGAAGGCGCTGTGAAGAAGCGGATTCCAGAATCTTAAGGAAAGTTGTAAACTGTGATCGTCGGAGCATAATCGAATACCTTCGCGGATCATCGTACAACTATAACATGGAGTGAAATTTAGCTATATATGTGGCAATTCAGAAAAACCATTTATCTTTTTAACTTCGAAAATTATTTGACAATACATACTCGCATGCACAAAATTTATATTCATGCATATCCATATTAAAAACAAGCAAATGAAACGGAAAAGTAGCTTTATTCAATATAGAATTCATCACAAAAGAGTCAAAATACATTAAAATTACGTATGTAAATAAAAAAATCTGTACATTTGTCTATATGTACCTGAGCATCAAAAAATTAAATCAAAAAAAATCGGAAATGCTGGTTTTAAAGCAAGTCGTTCCGTTTTAGTACAGCACTTTCTCATGATTCTCAGAAACATATAGTCTCCCATTGCAATTTCATTTTGTTGGGCCCACTCCAAGCATACACTGAAGTTTTTTATTGCATCCTCTAGTTTGATGTACGGATTAGCATTGGTTTGTACATCGTCATCGCCGCTTTCTTCATCTGATGAACTGGGTAACGGCTGTGCAAAATTGAATCCATTGATCCAATCGTTGACTTCCTGTGTCGAGTACTCATCCTCGTGTGGCAATTGTGCCAATAATAATTAAATAGTTTCCACTTCTAGTCTAGAACGCTGCAAATTATTGCGTAGTTCATTTAGTGGTACATCGCCCTCAGAATCCTACATATCCGATTTTTGATTGAGTTTTAGGACATTCCATCTGTTTCTAATTGTTATTTGCTTAAGGCCATTCCAAGCATTTACCAAAAACATCACAGCATTTTCAGGTTGAATTTGTTAATTGCCGATTGTATATTGTTCTCACCACCTGCTACAATATGCGCCAATAGACTCTTTTTATAACGGGTGTTTCAACAGGTGCGCTTCAACTTTTTTCCGATAGGGACGGCGAACGACGCCATATTTTTTATTAATCTTTTGTCATTTGGAAACTTCGTTAGTATACATTTCATCATGGAACGCTACACACGTGAACAGCGATTGCAAATCGTGCAAATTTTTTATCAAAATAATCGTTCTGTTGCTGCTACTTTAAGAGCATTACGGCCATTTTACGGTCCATTTAACAAGCCAGCCCGTTCGACAATCGACCGTATAGTGGCAAAATTTTAGTCTACGTTTTCGCTACATAATGTTCCGGTGCCCTCGAGAGCAAGAAGTGCTCGAAGTGTTGAAAACATCGCAGCCGCCAGGGCTTCAGTTCAAGAAGACGCGAATGTGTCGCTGACACGACGTTCGCAACAATTGGGCCTTTCTGTGACATCATTGTGGCGAATTTTACGTAAAGATCTTGGCCTAAATCCGTATAAGAGCAAGCTGACACAACAACTAAAGCCGTTTGACCATTTGAAGCGACGCCGATTCGTGAATTGGGCTCAAGAGCAAATCGAAAATGATGCAGATTTTCACCGAAAAATCATCTTCAGCGATGAGGCTCACTTTTGGCTAAATGGATTTGTCAACAAGCAAAATATGCATTACTGGCCAGGAAGCAACCCACACGTGATTCATGAGGCATCGTTGCATCCCGAAAAAGTCACTGTTTGGTGCGGATTACATGCCGGCGGCGTCATTGGGCCATATTTTTTCATCGACGATAACGATCGCCACGTTACTGTTAATGGAAATCGATACCGCGATATGATAAACGATTTTTTTTGGCCGCAATTGAATGGAATGGACTTGGACGATATGTGGTTTCAACAGGACGGGGCCACATGCCACACAGCACACGATACAATCGCGTTATTGAAGACTAAGTTCGATGAGCGTGTTATTTCGCGAAATGGGCCCGTCCAGTGGCCGCCGCGCTCGTGTGATTTGACACCTCTAGATTATTTTCTTTGGGATTATGTGAAGTCATTGCTATGCCAATAAGCCGGCGACGTTGCAAGAGCTCAGAGCCAATATAGATCGTGAAATTTCGGCCGATTTATGCGAAAGAGTGGTCGAAAATTGGGTTCAAAGATTGGACTTCGTAAAACGTGCACGCGGTGGTCATACAAAAGAAATCGAGTTTTATACTTAAATGTATATGTTCAAATTCGTTAATAAAAAAAAAGTTAGTTCAAAAGTCGAACAGTTTGTGTTTTATTCAAAAAAAAAGTTGAAGTGCTCTTATTGAAAAACCCTGTAATTTGTTTTGATATTATTTATGACGTTTTGGTCCATTGGTCCAAATTATTGTTAAGCTTAATCCATCGATTAATAAATTGGGAACACTTGGATGACAAGCTGCGTTGTCCAATAAAAGCAGCGCTGTTTGTGGAAGGTTTTGAGATCGAAGGAACTTTGTAACCTAAAAGAAATACAAATTAATTACGCACTCTTACACTTAGTAATTAAAATCAAAAATACATGCCTCGGGTACAAAGGTGGACTCTAGCCAAGTTTGAAATAATGATGTTGTCATCCAAGCACTTTGATTTCCTCTATATAATATGGGCAAAAGAGTGTTTTTGAAAACTTTGGGTTTTTTTAACCTTCCCGATGACAAACAGTTTAAGCTTGTGGGTTTCCGAATTATTGACACAGGGCAAAAATGTAATTCTTTGTTTGATTACTTTTCGCCCGGTAGCGGTTTTTTCTTTGGCCCTCACCAACGTCTTATCAGGTAACATTTTCCAAAATTTCATCGGTGTTGTATATTTGATCATCTGATAAATTCAATTCATTCACTTTTTCGTGAAACTTAATTACAAATGCATCGACCGCTTGTCTATTATTCGACAGTTTTTCGCCAGTTACCTTCAACAATCGAATGCCATATCTTCGTTTAAAATTTTGAAGCCATCCACTGCTTGCAGAAAATGTAGAATTCGTTTCTTTAATTCTATTATATAATTCGGAAGGTCAGGGAAGATTGTGATTGCAACATTCTTGATCAGGGGGTCTATTTAATTACTTAGGCTTTGAGCATAAACTCAATACAATCAAGTATGTTAACGATCCAAAGACTTTTTGCTATGGAATGTTGTTTTTCGACGATCTTTCTGGTTGAATTCAGGTTATGTTTTAGTGAAGTTGTGTGAACGTTAGACATAAATTAACCCTGCTTTTAGTTGAATGAATTTAAATATAGGTAGCTGAATGACAATACCGAATTTAATTTTTTTATTATTTTTATTTTGACATTATTGACGGAATACACAAACACAACTAACTTACATTAATTAACTAACAAACTCTAGATTAGAGTGTGAATTTAATTGAGACTAACATTCTAATATATTTAAGTAGTTAGAAAATGACTTTGCTGCGGTTCGCCCTAGTCATTTCTGTGACTAACATCCTTTCCTAACTAACCTTGTATATTAAGGATGCAGGCAGGGCCTGGGCCCGCATGATGCTGAAATATTATTCGCATTCAGATATAATTTGTTATTTGATTGTTGATATTTCAGGATTATGGTAACGTACCTAGGATCGCCGTTATGGTTAGGCCAACGCCTCTATCATATCATATCATATCATATCATTTTAGTAATATTCCTGTATCCAATTATTCAGCTTCTGAGTAATAAATTATTATATTTATTATATTTTAGTTTGATTAGCAGCAGGGCTATCGAGGTTTATCAGGTGTGCATTATTAATACTATTATTCATTGAAGTTCCTGATTAAGCTAATTTATTTAGTTCTAATGAAAATTTTTGATTACGGAAGATCTTTGGAGCCGTACTAATTTTTAATTAAAAATAAAATTTAAATTATTGATTTAGTTTATTTAGGAATTTAAGAATATAGAATCATCCGAGATATTCAATATTAATACTAGTTTCCTTTATAGTTTCCTGATTGGGCAGTTAACAATTCTGAGTTTTATTATTATTAGAAACTAATAAATTATAATTTGCACATAACCATTTTAATTTCGGGTTGAGTTGATTTAGATAAATATTTTGTAATTAAGGGTTTTCTTCTTTATAAGCTCTTTCAATCGGTCGCCAGGAATACAATATAATTCCATTATTAACCAAATTACAAATTTTCAATTATAGGTCGAATTGTAATTTCAATTTAATTCCAATTTTTCTTATTTTAATTTAATTTAATTTAATTGTACTCGTATATTTAGGATTTAACTTGATTTACATCAATTGGAAAATTGAAGTATCGGAGAGGGGAAATTTTATAAAGTTACATAACAACAGTGTTACCAGATTCCTGTTTAAATTAAATTTTAATTCTAATTAATATTTTTTTTAGGACGCTTGCAAATTTTCATGATTTTTTATGGAAGCAGCCCAGGTAGGAACCACAGGGTTTGCTAATGAATTTGATATTTCAGCGGATGTTTCAATTTTTGTAATTATAGATGGAGACTACTGAATAAAATTTAAATGCAGACAAATATTGCTGTACTCAGATAGTTTTTGTATTTTCGGGGTTCATGGCACTTCTTTAATTAAATTATTTTCTAGGTTGTTCGGAAGACTGTAAATTAGTAAAGGTTTTGGTTAGCTTGTTGACCACTCATAATAATGAAGTTTTATTTCAGGAAATTTACCAATTAAAAATTGTTTAGGATCTTGATTGCTGATTATCACTGTGCTTGAATCACAAACTTTTTTTTGTGGCAAACTGGGCACCCAAGGAGTAACCCTAATTCAAGTATGCTGAATTCAATAGTGCTAGTCCCATTTCAAAGTTAGTCCCCTTTTTTGAGATATCGCTTTCGACATGTTTTGGCTCTGAGTCAAAATTTGTCAACATATACACTCATTTTCACGTTGATAGCTCTTGAACCATTAAAATTTTCGTTTTGCGTTCTTCAGCAAAGTTGTTGCGCAAGCCAAGACAAACAATTTCGCCGAACATATCAAGACCGAAAAACACATCTACATTCACATTTTTGTGTTATTTTTCTTTTTTCTTTTCCTTTCGACGAAAAACACTTTTTTTTTATCATTTTTTGTCCATTTATTAAATATAAATCGATTGAAATCGATCGAATAAACATCGCATCGACAAATATAGATACAATAGAAACTATTTAAAAGAAATTTAAATCGATTCAGTTGATTTTATGGTGATTTTTCTTAACTTTTTCTTAAGATTTCTTTATTAACTTTCTTGCAAATTCCAACAAATGCCACCCAAGAGTGCATATAGCTGTTTGCCGCTGTACCAATGTTCGAGCCTTGTCGTCACTTGGTGAAAACTCTCGCCGTGCTCATCGGATTCGGCTGGTGATTGCCCGGCGAATTTTTCCACATGACAATGCAATGTATTTTTAATGACATTCGAACGTTTATATTATGAAAAACGATCAGCATATTTTCAATATACAGGGTGTCCGCCGGGAAGGTATACTACTTTGTTGGTTTATGATTTTTGATTAAATGAAAGAGTATGGATCTTATATTGATAAATGTTTTATTTAATGTCGGCAATTATGTATGGAATACAATATCAGATAAATGTCCGCCTCCTTTTTCATTACATTCTCACACATTTCACGCGGTATTACATTAATTTCATCACGAATATTTTGTTTGAGTTGCTCAAGCGTTTCTGGTTTGTTTGCATAAGCCTTGCTTTTTAGATATCCACACAAAAAGAAGAAGTCCGGAGCAGTCAAATCAGGCGACCGTGGAGGCCAATCAACATCACCATTTTTTGAAATAACTTGTTGTGGAAAGAGTTCTCGCAGTAATTCCATTGTTATCCTGGCTGTATGCGATGTGGCACCGTCTTGTTGATACAACATGTTAATCAAGCCCAAAGTATGCAGTTGTGGCGTTTAAAAGTTTTCAATCATATCACGATATCGCTCCTCATTCACAGTTACCGTTACGCCGATGAATAATGTGAGGGTTTTCCATTGCCCAGAACCGACTATTCTGTTTATTTACATATCCATTTAAATGAAAATGTGCCCCGTCACTCATTATGATTTTTTCATGAAAATCGGGGTTGTCATGGGCGAGCTGTAACATCCTATTGGCATATGTACGGCGGCGTAAATGGTCTTGTGGAAGAAGCTCTTGTGTCAACTGAATCTTAAATGGAAACAAATGCAAATCCTTGTGTAAAATTGTGGCCAAACTTGTTCTTTGAAGACCAAGCTCCTGAGCACGGCGACGAATTGAGGTTGATGGATTGTTTTGAACACTTTCTTGAACAGCAGTAATGTTTTCAGCCGATCTTGCAGTACGTTGTGGCCCATGCTTGGGCCTATCACTTACAGCCCTCTTTCTTCGAAATCATTCACTACACGATAAATAGTGCGTTTTGTTGGCACGTTGTTTCTCCCAAAAATTTCACGTAACTTTCTCATCGTCACAGTAATCGATGATTGATTTTGATAAAATGTTTTAACGATTAAAACACGATGGTTTATCGCATATTTTTCCATAATAAATTTGCCACGTGTCTACTTCACGACTGTCAAGTATGAACTGTCAATACTAATATTCGCCTAAATGGCGGCAAAACAAGATAGTATACCTCCCCGGCAGACACCCTGTATTTGCGCCAATAATCGGATTGATTAATTCCGAGGACATGCTTAATAACTTCTTTTACACATTTCATGCCACAAGCACTCGTTCACTGAGAGCATTTTCAAATGCATCATCGTTCATCAAACGACGAATATCTGGTCTATTAAGTATTCCTGTAACAAAAAACAAGATGCAAAATGAAATTTCATTTGATCAATACTTAGATTCTAACACCAACCTTCTTTTATTTTCATTCCACTTAACCGTGGAAAAATGCGACGCATTAACCGCCATATGAAGTGGTGGTACCAATATTTTTTCAATTGGCACAAGTGGAGCCTCAACGATGTTGTCGTATCGCAATCTAATGTTCTCACGTAAAGCCCAGTTCCGTTCGTTGTATTGGTCGCCCTTAAAACGTGTATTCCATAAGCACATACAACACATGTTTTTAGTGTAGCCCAATTGCAAGCCTCTTAAAAGAGCTTATGCATTGATGCATACGTTTCCTTTGTGTTTGTGCTCAGTGCAATTGGAATGGAATTTTTTGAGTTGGTAACATGAAGGTGGACTGCCTTCAAACTGCTTTTGGAGGAATCGATAAACAATCGCCAATCTTCGGGATTATATGCATTATGCATTGTGGATACCAAACCACGGATATCAGTGCAAAAAGCGAATGAATTATTCTCAATTGATTTTAAAAAATTCGTAAAATGACGATGACGATTTATTGCTCCATATATCCGAACATTTGGGGCCAAAATGTTCACTTGTTTTAAATCCTTTGACAAAAGAATGGCTTGCCGCTGCGATAATTTCAGACGTCGTACCATAATATCCAAACGATTTTGCAAGATTTCAATGTGATTGCATGGCGCAGTAACATTTGATGGTTCAATTGTTGGTGGTAAATATTCTTCAGTTGGGTTTGATCTTTCCGAAACAGGAAATTCATCTAAATACGGTAGCGGTAGTTGCAGTCTATGTCAAAGAACCAATTTTTTTCTGTTTGTACCGAGAATGTAATTCATGCACCCACAACATTGAACTGGATCATGTCATTGTGGATCTATCCACATCATCGGGATACCAAATGGCATTGCGGCTCCAGTGTTTTGCCATCTATGCAGATGGAAAATGCAAGTCGTACAAACAAAAGACGGCGTCCAATTTACACCACTAATAACATTTTGTACAAAGTATAGTCGATATAAATCCGCGGTTTCATCACTTATTTTGCAGCGATTGCTCATAATTGTAAATGTTTCACACACATAACAAAACCACTTGAGTTCAAAACACCTATCCATATTATTTATTTCACCAGATTTCACAAGCCGATTTTCACTTTATTTTTTGTGTTCTTTTGTCGCTCCAGAACAACTGAGAATATTGCTGCTGTAGCCCGTAGTGTTGTCGAAAACACAGGTTTGCCGATTCCTCGTCGATCTTTGGAATTAAACATTCCACAAACGACATTACGCCGTATTTTGCATACAGACTTAGGTATTAAGGCTTTTAAAGTTCAGTTAACACAAGAACTCAAGCCGGTCGATCACCATAAACGTCGTATCTTCGCTGATTGGGTCCTTCAAATGCATCAAAATGATCCGGATTTGAAAATCATCTTCAGTGATGAGGCCCATTTTCACCTCGGAGGTTACGTTAATAAGCAGAATTGTCACATTTGGGGCTCAGAAAATCCAAGAATGATTGTTGAAAAGCCTCTCCATCCTCAACGTGTTACTGTTTGGTGCGGTTTTTGGGCTGGCGGTGTGATTGGACCTTACTTATTCGAAAATGAGCAAGCAACGAAACAATCGCAATAAGGCAAGAAAAATTTCTTGGTCGTGTTATTTCTCGAAGAGGTGATCACAATTGGCCACCGAGATCTTGTGATTTAACACCTTTAGACTGTTTTCTTTAGAGCCACGTGAAAGATAAGTTTTATGTCAATGCTCCACAATCGATTCAAGGCCTTAAAGATGGCATTCGTGAAGTTATCGAGGACATACAGCCGCAAATGTGTGAATTTGTCATGGAAAATTCCATGAAAAGGATATGGTGCTGCAAGAGTAGCCGTGGCGACCATTTGGCTGACATCGTTGTCAAATGTTAATGTCATACCTTCCTCTTTACAATGAAATAATCACTCATTGATTTCTCTTAAAAAATTTTAGTTTTTTTAAATATCAAAATGAAACCTCTTATTGGAAAACTCTTTACTATTACATAATTTATTTTGAAGCTGTTTATATACTGTTGCAAGGCGCTGCTCTTTGACACCTCCGTTGTTTTTAAGTTATGAATAATCGTAAATTTTATTGGTTTTTGTGTTGATTTTGACGTTAAGTAAATTGTTGGTGTTTTTGTTTTGTATATTTTCATTGTGTGAATTTTGGCCGCAATTTGACTGATGACTCATGAGAAATTTGTATACGCACAGTATACAAATTTTTCATGACTCATGAGTCAAATTGTGCACAAAATTAATATCATGATCTTCTAACCTGCACTCTAAAAAGTGATTGTAAAATATCACTAAAAAATCGTATTTTACCACTAGAAGTGATTGTAAAATACACATCGATGTGTAATAATAAACACACGCAGTGTGATTTATTGAAAAATGACGGAAATCACATAATCATCGCAATTTACATTTTTAGAGGTGTAACATACTAAAAATGTGTGTAAATCCACGACAATTTAGTCGTATTTTACGCTGTAGTAGCGATTTACGATTTATCTGTGTGTTTTTACTCAAAAATTGGTTTTGTTACGATGTGTGTGGTAAATAACATATTATAATGCAGTTAGTTCTCTCTTAAAAGAAAAAAATAAGCAAAACGCATTCTAGAAAAATCATTTCAGTCGTGAACGTAGCGGTGCACATGTTAAAATCCTTAAAATATAATAAAACAATATATAATACAATTTGTGTTCTAGATTAAGTAATAAAATTAATCGTAATAAGTAATTAGAAATTATTATATGTTATATTAATTATAATACGACTGGTAAGGAATCTTTTTTGTTAATAAATTCTAGTGATACATTTTTGGTGTAAAGATTAAAATGCTGTGTAAAATTTGCAAGAGCTTTGTAACAGTTTCAATAGTGGCTTATCACAAGCACCTGTATTTACATAGAAGCATGAGAAATGCACAATTTATATGTTTATTCGCAAATTGTAAAAAAAGATTTTCTTCTTACAAAACCTATAATATGCATTGGTATCGGGAACATTCATACAGGTTAAATAAAAGTCAGTCAATAAAAAAACCCGTATCAGAAAAATTATTAAAATGTAAATCTATTAATTGTAATTATGAATCAAGTATTTTAAAGTTGATGGTTTCCCATTTAAATGAGCATTTGGTTTTAAATTCTATGGTTGAGTGTCCATATCCCCAGTGCGGAATTAATATCAAAACTAGATCAAATTTAAGATCACACATTTACAGGAAACACAATTGTAGTCAAAAAATAAACCATAATATACACTGTAATAGTTCTAGTGGTCATGCAAATATTGCTTACTCAGACGTAGATAAAATTAAAATTGATATGAATTCTACGGCCATTGAAAATATAAATACCTCGAGTACAGAAAATATTCAAACACCATCTTCTATTTTCTCCCATTTGTTTATAGAATTAAAAACGAAATTTAAATTAAGTGAAACCGGCTTAAAATTCTTGGCCGATGAACTTACAGATATTTTCACCTGTAGTATAAATGAAAACACCTCAAAAATTAACAATTTATGCCGAACGTTAAACATAATGCAACATGAAAATAATATTCTCAGTTTAGTTAGAAATTCAACGTTAATTGCGGATTTAACTCAATTCAATTCTTCGTTTAAATTATCAAATTATATCAAGAACAATCCAATATATGTTGCTCCCAAAAAAATTAATCTGGGAATCGACACGTACCATAGAGATTGTTTCTTTTACTATATTTCTATATTAGAGACTATCAAATCATTAATGAGTGATAAACATTTTGTTAAATTATTTAATTTAGAAAAAAAATCGTCAAAGAATATATATGAAGATTATAATGACGGGTCTGCCTATAAAACAAATAAGTTTTTTACGGACGGCGAAAAAATTGAATTATTATTATTTCAAGACGCGTTTGAAATTTGTAATCCAATAGGCTCTTCTCGAAAAAAACACAAAATGTTAGGAATATATTTAATGGTAGGAAATATAAACAAAAAGTATAGATCTTCGATTCAGAATATTCAATTAGTGGCATTGTGTAAAGAAAACTATGTGAAGGCTTTTGGCCTTCGGAAAATTTTTGAGCCGATCATTCGTGATATTCTTGTACTAGAAAACGGTTTAGATATAATTGATCCCAGTACACTTGAACCGATTAAATACTATGGCACGTTATACGCCATGTTGGGAGACAATTTAGGGAGTCATCAAATTGGAGGGTTCACTGAAAATTTTAGCCACTCTGAATATTTCTGTAGATATTGTTTATACAATCGTGCAATGCTCACAAACTTCAACTTTACTCACTGTGAAAGTAGAAGTGTTGAAAACTATAACTTAACTGTTAATGAATTAAGCACCACGGAGCTAGCAATGTCAAAAGGAATTAAGTTTGAATCATGCCTAAATCAATTAAATCATTTTCATGTTTGCAATCCTGGTCTCCCTCCTTGTTTAGCACATGATTTGTTTGAGGGTATAATTCCAATAGACTTAATGCTAATTGTACAACATTTTATTTCTAATTTAAACATACCTCTCGATTATTTAAATATGTCTCTGCAGTATTTAACCAAAAAATTTCAATTGCATTTAAATTTTCCAAAAATTGAGAAGAATATGAAAAAAATCCCTGGAAAATGTGATGAAGTTCTAAATTTGTTAATTCTGCTGCCATTAATCCTTCTTAATAAAATATCAAATCCTGAATGTCCTAAATGGAAGTTTCTAAGTATTATGGTAGAAATGGTTCGTATAATTAATTCGCCAATTATATCCGATAGCGGCATTGGCTTATTAGCCCATAACATAACCGTGTATTTTGAATACAGAAAAGATTGCTTTCCTGGTGAGAAATTAAGACCAAAGCATCATTTTGTTTATCATTACCCGGAGCTCATCCGACATTTCGGTCCATTGAAAAATTTATGGACATTAAATTTTGAACAGAAACATCAGTTTTTTAAAAATAAATCCAAATCATGTAGAAACTACAAAAATATTACCTTTACTCTTGCCAAAGCTCACCAGGAATCGCAAGTCAACTTTCACAACGACCGTTTTAAGTTTTTTATCATATCTGATGGCCATATTGAACGTCTTACAAAAAAATTATTTAATGTACATATCTCTGACGAATTTATATTTGTGACAAAAAAAATCTTATATTTAAACACCACTTACAAAGAAAATGACGCTATACTCTTTAATTTTGATGAAAACGGAAATGCGGAAATATTAATTATTCATTCAATTTTTCTCAATAATACGTATGAGAAAGCATTATTTTATGGAAATGTAATTAAAATGTGGTACTGTGAAAATTTAATTATGTACAAAAGCTATAATGTTGATAGACCATATAGAACAGTTAATTTAGAAAATATTTTAAATGTAAAACCTATTAATATTTTGAAATTCAATGACAATTACTTTTATTCTCCAAACTGTACACACACAAATTAAAATAATTTCACCAAGATTTTTTTCTTTATTTAAAATAAGTTATCATAAATAAATAATATTACAAAATAAATAAATAAACGATATAATAAAATATAATAAAACAAAAAAATAAAAACAAAATGGAAAAGTACATGTTCAACATTTGGAGCAGCAACAGGAAAATCCGCAAATTGTTTATGAGCCCTCCAGAAATTGCAATAGTTATTGAAAAAGGTATGGTACCGTAGTCTGAAGTGTTGAAATTCATGTTATGTTAATATAATTATCCGCTTTCAATAAGAATTTCGGTTTAAAAACCAGTAATGACATAACATTAAATTTTGGGACTTAAAATTGGATTCAGTATAAGAACTTTACGAGTATTTACTAATATTTTACAATTTTGTAATATTTTAGCGTCATTTTATGGCATAAACGGATCGAAATTGGTATTAGAACAAAATGGAGCCGACGTGTGCGAAAATGAAGTATTGGAATATATCATTAAGAACAATCCAGAAACAATATTTTTGCTTCTCAGTGAACAAGAGCAATGGATTTCAGATAATGGAGTAGTAAGTTTGGAAACTGAAAATATTAATGTAAGTCAAATATTATTTACTTAATCTAGCTAAGTTCACAATTAATGTGCCGCTAGGAACACTACAAGTAGCATGAGCCAAAGGTGGTAACAGTTGTAACAGTTTCTGTTACATAATTTCAATTCTCGCTTTACAAATGTGTATCTCAGTTAAACTAAGTTACAGGTTATATGCCGGTGAGGTCCGTTTATTCTTTTATTTTATTATCGAATGAATATTGCATGTGGAAAATATGTTGTAAAATAATAACAACTGGGTCGCACACGCAAATAAAAATTGAATTAACTAGATTGGAGTAAATTTTCTCCTGGTTATATTTGCAGGTTTATAAAAATTGCGATATTTATTTTTAATAAACAATTTATAATTGACGTAAATTTTAATATAATTGTTTTGATATAATTATTATTATTTTTTGTAAAATATATACCTCGATCCTGATTATTTATTGTAAATCATCTTTATGAACACAGTAAAAAAAATGCATTGAATTTTACGTGAATTTTCATGTGGGCAAAGTTGCCGAACCTTTTCACGTAAAATTACATGAAAATTGAAAAATAAATTTTTATTGAAAATTAAATGGTTTATACCGTAAATTTACTAGTAAAGTTATGTAATAAATTGCTGGTTAATTTTATAATTTTACGTGTTTTTACGAGAAAAATCTGGCACTTTTACGAGAAAAATCTGGCACTTTTACGAGAAAAATCTGGCACAACAGTAAAAGATTGGTAATTTTACCTTCTTATTGGAATTATATTAACACGTACATACATTCCATATTAAAAATTGGATTATCCAATGAATTTTCTCACAGAAAATTATTAAAACAACATAAATTAGTATGTAAGTCTATAATATTTATTATCATTGCATGTTGTATATTAAAAATAATAATTAAAATAATATAATATATAATAAAATAAATTTACTGGCTTTTAGCTTATTTTTTATTAATTTGTTAATAAAAAACCTAACGTTTCAACGGTATATAACTCGTCAATGTCAACGGTACATGGGAAACTGTCGGACGTCGTTTTTTTATTAACAAATTAATAAAAAATAAGCTAAAAGCCAATAAATTAATTTTATTAAATATATAAAACCTTACAAAATAATTTATTAATAAAATTATAGTATGTTACTTATTAATAAAATTATAGTATGTTAGTAAATTATGAATATTAGCAAATACATATATGAAAAAATTGGCGTATTCATTTTTTTACTGTAAAATTTTTCTTAAAAAGTTAAAAACTTTAGATTTGTAATTCATCTTATTTTTTGGGGAACGACCAAAATTAACTTCTATGTCGAAGAATGCCTTTTGAATTACTTCCAGTGACTGCGACAGCTCTGTTGGATATTTTATGTTGAATACATAGTATGCAGCCATTATTAGGGGAACTGCAGTCTTAATGCAACTGCACTTTACATCCAATAAATGACCCTCAATATATAAGTAAATTAATTTTCCTTGTTCGTCCTGATCTGCAATTTAAAAATTTTGTTTGATTAAATACTTTATCGAGTTTAGCAAAATTATCAAATTTTGGATATCTAAATCTAATAAACTAAAAACAATTTTTTTCAACGTTACACTCTAGTTACTGTACTTGTTCGTACAAAAATTGCGGCGTATATACAAAGGACTTTCGATTGGGGTATATTATAAAAACTAAATTAAAACATAAATATATTAGTCGTATTTTCTTGGCAGGATTACAACAATCCCATTGGTTAAAGCAATTAGTTTACCAAGTTATGTTTTAGCCAAACGGAATTGTTATTGAACTCGTGTCAAAAAAATACGCCTACATATATATAAAACGGTACATGTGATCGTATTGTTAGTACGTCTCGTTCAATTATTTATTTCTTTAAATCTTTAATTAATCTTATTTAATAGCAATGTTTAGATTACATTTTATAAAGAAATGTACATGTTTAAAATAATTGAATAATTGGGGTAGCTATCCCTATTTTATTTATAATACAATTTAATATCAATGATTTAAAGACGTTTATTCATTTCAAACACGACGATCTTTATTTTCGACGATTTGCACATATTGAATGCACATGTCAAAGTATGTACATGTTGAAAGAAAACGTAAACAAGAAGGAAGATCAACATTGTAAAATATTTTTGTTTTGTTTTGTGTCTTTCCTATGTTACCTATGTACCTAATGAATGGACTGTGAAAATATTTTATGATATGAGAGACTCCATTAAAAAGAAGTTATTGTAAATAAGACTTATTATTATTGTTTTAAATTTAATCAAAATATTTTTTTTTTGAGTTGTATGCATCTTTTCTATGGGTTATGGGTTATGGGTTGTACTACGAGTATATTATAAAGAATTTTTGTACATATGTATGTAAATATTTAAAAGCTCTACAGCTGCACGTAACAATAAAATAATTTTATTGAACCTCAAAATATTTTCAATACAAATACTAATTGTAGTTAGTTTTCAACCATATTTGAAAACAAAGGGACCCAACATAAACAAAATTATGTATAAAAAAATACTATTTTGTTGGTTCCCTGAAAATTCGGTATGAACTAATATTTACAAAAACAACGCATACACGTGCGAATATTACAACAATAATCGCTACAAAAGTAACTTATAGACAAACTACTGTACCACATAAATTCTATTACAAAACCAATTGGTACAAAATGTGATTATTACAAAATAAGGCGTAAGTGTAGATGACGTATACATCGCCGAAATCGGGTAAGATGAACATTTTTAAACAAAATTGCTTTATTAAATCACCACATTTTCCCGGAAAATTCTCTGTTTTTCCAAAAATATTTTTTTGTTTTATTTCATTCAAAAACTAAAAATCTGCGGTTTTTATTTATCAGATCTTAATTTTGATTAGAAAAATTTTAATTACACTATCTTGAAACTGGTAAAAATTACATTTGCGTTATTTTAATTCGTCTTAGACATTAGAGGATGGGCGCTGCCCCCAAAACCTTGCTTCTCTAGAAAAAATTAAAACTCAACTGCTTTCATATTAAAACAGCAAATACTATAAGATTGCAATTTTGTTTTTCAAAAATGTTTATGTTTTTTATGTAGGTATATGATATACTAAACACTTATCCTTGTTATCCCTTGAAAAACTTGAAACGAACTAATAAAAATTCATGATGAAACATGAATGCTATCCTTTTATTACCTTTTTCGTTGTTTCGTAATTTTTCGCGTTAAATATTATTTCTCACAAATTTAAAGAGGAAACTAAAATTGATTGAATTAGTTTGTAATTATAAGAAACATTTCATGTAGTTTTAAATTCCAGTTGAAAAAAACAGAAATTTTCAAAAGAGAAAGAAAATACACGCAATGATCATAGTATTGTGCATTATTACAGTTAAAATTTAAATTTGTGAGATAAAGTTGGTAAAATTTATATTGAAAATTCAATTTTTTTTTTACTGTGAATGTATTTTTGAATATAATCTTACACTTTGGTTAACACAAAAATTTATTGTGGATCTCAGAATCTGGAAAATACTTAGTTATATAAATTTGAATTAATATATTTTAATTATCTAACATGCTATATAAAAACGTAAATACCAATTGAATCATATCATATATCAATAAAAAAAATCCGTTTTATATTTTCGGGGCAGCAATCGCAGCATATTTTATGTGATATCGTTGATGAAACGGATAGTGGAATGCCGATACTCATGAGTACTGAAGATGAGTTTGAGCCAACATATTCGGATGATACTCTTTCGATGAGCAGCACCGCAATGTCATCAACATCCAGCACAAATTCAACCTGCAAAAAACTGTTTTCCAATTTTGAAATACCTTGGCACAAAATGCCTCATGACATTTCCGAGCTCTTGAAAAACAAAATGATACTTGGCAAAAGAATCAACGTTTTAGCAAACACTATTGTGGACGAATTGCGAGGTTCCTCATTATATATTCCAATGGGCATTTATCGTTCGGTAGCCCAAAAAGCCGCCGAAAAGTATCCAGATTCTATAATCGAAAAAGATGGGGACGGAAATTTTTTAAGTACTGAGCCACTGGTACTAATTATGAAAATGAGAAATCGTAACAATACGTTAAACAGACATCCGAATCGGAACATGTATTCACCTATGCATATTAAACACAGAAAAAGGACAAATATATTAAAATCCACGTGTACTAATTGGCAGCCTCAACGTGAAGAAAATGTTTCTACGATTGAGTATAAAAAAAAACGATTACAAGATTTGTATCAAAAGGAATCAATATCCGCCAATGATCGGCAAACAGTAGATACGTATATGAAAGAATGTTTTGCCACACAAAGAGGTTACCTGAATAATACAGAAAACATACCATCAATTGCAAATGTCTTAAAGGAGTGGCCATATATTTTTGATCAAGTTATTTTAGCTCATCATTTTCAACAATTAACAAACATTGATATACAACTTTTTGATACTAATTTTAACGCGACCCGTACTAATATCGTAACATTTTTATGCAGCTGTACTTACCTAAAAATTCAAAATTCAAGTATGTCAAATGAGGACATATTGAAAGGTTTATGTACATATTTTAAGGAAGATATTAATTTATTGCTAGCAGAATTTGATGTAAGTATAGCTTAAAAAGAATTCTTTACATAAAATATGAAAATACTTATATAAATATACCATTTCACAGTATGGAACATCACTAGAGGCTATTGAAAGTCAAATACCGACCAACACACCTTGGGCGGCTATAATTAGTAAGTGTGAAACAATCAAGTATATGGTAGTTATAGAGGCACCGTTTTGTCAGAGTAACCTTGGCCTAAAATAAATTAATACTTTGAATGAAGTAGTTTCTTATCAACGTCAATTAGAAGCTTCGTGTCATGGAGCCAACTGATTTAACCAGATCCAGATTTTAATACAGCAACCCAAAAACTATTTTTTTTTTAAATTTATTGTTTCAATGTTGATGGAAACTACCATTCGGTTAAACATTTTAATCCAAACCAAGAGTTTGTGCTGCTGCCTCTAGTAATTTAAATCTGCGGTGCTCTTTAGGTATTTGAAAACCATATTATAGTACAAATCACGAAACCATTATAAATTCTACTTGCTTTATCCTGGATTTGGCGAAATTGTTTATTAATGTGAACATCTTTTAAATATGTACGTACGTTCTGTGTATGTACAGTATACGAAAACTTCTTGTTTTAGGAATCAGAACCATTTATCAATTAGAAAATTTATATTTCATATTATATACATAAATTGAAATGATATATATATATATATATATATATATATATATATATATATATATATATATATATATATATATATATATATATATATATATATATATATATATATATATATATATATATATATATATATATATATATATATATATATATATATATATATATATATATATATATATATATATATATATATATATATATATATAATATATGAAATGATATATATATATATATATATATATATATATATATATATATATATATATATATATATATATATATATATATATATATATATATATATATATATATATATATATATATATATATATATATATATATATATATATATATATATATATATATATATATATATATATATATATATATATATATATATATATATATATATATATATATATATATAATATATATTGAATATCATGAATTTGAATGTTTATTAATTTTAGTTGAATGTACTTCGCATTTGTTTTATTATCGTTTATAAAAGTTAAAACACAAAAATACCTTTTGCATTTATGAAATACTTTAATAAAATGAATCTATTTATTCTAATTACAGAGAGTTTTGACCCAACGGAGAACAACAATATTGTATACATATACATTGAGAAACAGCAAGTGATGCACGCGTCCATGAAACTTACACAAATTATACAAAATATTATTTGCTTGTATTACATAATGAATATTATGTATCCCAGCCAAATTTCGCAATTAATGGAATTTTTAGTTCGGTTTCTATTACACCATTACCCACAATCAGTAAGAGGGGCTAAGAAAACAATCAGCAGTTTAACTAAAATAAACAATCTAATAACAAAACTTAATAATATGTAATCATTTATATAATAATATTAATTTCTCTTGCACAAAATGGATTCGTTGGTACTTGTTGAAGGCAAAAATTCAGTACCAAATTGAATTTAATGTATTTATTTTATTTCTGTACTTTTTTTTATAACAAATGAATAAATAATTCTATCATTATCTAAATTAAACTTGATATTTTTTAATTACAATCCCCATCAAACTTTGCGTGATGTCTAACAATTTCGATAACTTTTCACACAAATAAATTGTTTTTGCAACACCTACAGTTTTAATTTACACTAAATAATGTAGATGGTTTTCCCAAATTATTGTATTAAATTAACGCACAAACAGACGGTATTTTCATTTTAGAAATAATTCACGAGTGATTTTTCAACAATTAAAATAAACATTTCACACTTTTATTTTGCGACTAAACACCTTTAAAATGTAAATTACTTCGAATAATTCACACATTTTGTGTGTAATTTTTTCGAAATCACGCTACGATGAAAATTTACTACATTAATGGTGGGCAACAGATAACCTCCAATAATAGCAGTGAATTTCATCTGAAATTTCTTAGAGTGTAGATATCGCCGTTTTCTATATCTACTAGAGGTTCAGCGACGAGCTTACTTCTTGGTAATATAGTATAGCGCTTAGATGAATAATTTGGTTTGAATAGAAGTGGGATCTCGACCTTGTCGGTTTTGAGAATCGATTTGGCAACGTCTAAAGTTACTCCTAGTTGTTGCATCGTCTCCAAACCAATTAGACCACTGACTTTCTGGTCTATTTGGTGATCGTGAAACATATGTTAACGTTGATCGGAGATATGGAGCGTATCCGTGAAGGATGAATGTACTCTGGGTTCAGGAAGGATTTATTTGATCCCGTGTCTATCAAGATTTTAAGGATTTTAGTTTTATTTAAGTGAATATGGATGTATGGAAGGGAATACGACTGATGTTTATTGACCTCTACGTATCCGATTCCTGTGGGGAGGCTTCTGAATGAAAATTTTCATGATCCACTTCACCTTCGTCGAGGTCAGAGTAGTATAGAGGAGGCTCTTCTTCACGGCACTTATTCGTTACTCCCTGCTGTTGATCCTCGGTAGTAAATAACCCTGCGCGATCGGATCTTTGGGGGACCCATCGGCTGGAATTGATAGTTATTTTGTATAAGCTGGTTGCCG
>OY829914.1:53818107-53909567 GCA_963691935.1 Nephrotoma guestfalica
ATAACCATTCACAATTGGTACAATACTCCAGGAATTGGAACGATAATTTTTTTTGTATTTTTCTGGCGAGAAAACTGCAAAGGGGTACCCCTTTGCTAATTTGTAAAAATAAATCGAAATTTTTTTGTACCCGAATTAGTCTGCATTTAGTTTCATACATTCAGATTGTCAACCGGATAAAGAAATTGTATGCAAATTATGTATGGGAGGCGCGTTATTTCATATTTTGTATGGAGAGCATAAAATTTCATAAGACGATTATGTGAAACTTCAATCGTCGATTACAGGCAAACGAACGATGTTTTGACCCGATTTAAACGGATCTTATTCAAAATTAAATAACCATTCACAATTGGTACAATACTCCAGGAATTGGAACGATAATTTTTTTTTGTATTTTTCTGGCGAGAAAACTGCAAAGGGGTACCCCTTTGCTAATTTGTAAAAATAATCGAAATTTTTTTGTACCCGAATTAGTCTGCATTTAGTTTGATACATTCAGATTGTCAACCGGATAAAGAAATTGTATGCAAATTATGTATGGGAGGCGCGTTATTTCATATTTTGTATGGAGAGCATAAAATTTCATAAGACGATTATGTTGAAACTTCAATCGTCGATTACAGGCAAACCGAACGATGTTTTGACCCGATTTAAACGGAGCTTTATTCAAAATTAAATAACCATTCACAATTGGTACAATACTCCAGGAATTGGAACGATAATTTTTTTTGTATTTTTCTGGCGAGAAAACTGCAAAGGGGTACCCCTTTGCTAATTTGTAAAAATAAATCGAAATTTTTTTGTACCCGAATTAGTCTGCATTTAGTTTCATACATTCAGATTGTCAACCGGATAAAGAAATTGTATGCAATTATGTATGGGAGGCGCGTTATTTCATATTTTGTATGGAGAGCATAAAATTTCATAAGACGATTATGTTGAAACTTCAATCGTCGATTACAGGCAAACCGAACGATGTTTTGACCCGATTTAAACGGATCTTATTCAAAATTAAATAACCATTCACAATTGGTACAATACTCCAGGAATTGGAACGATAATTTTTTTTGTACTTTTTCTGGCGAGAAAACTGCAAAGGGGTACCCCTTTGCTAATTTGTAAAAATAAATCGAAATTTTTTTGTACCCCGAATTAGTCTGCATTTAGTTTCATATATTCAGATTGTCAACCGGATAAAGAAATTGTATGCAAATTATGTATGGGAGGCGCGTTATTTCATATTTTGTATGGAGAGCATAAAATTTCATAAGACGATTATGTTGAAACTTCAATCGTCGATTACAGGCAAACCGAACGATGTTTTGACCCGATTTAAACGGAGCTTTATTCAAAATTAAATAACCATTCACAATTGGTACAATACTCCAGGAATTGGAACGATAATTTTTTTTGTATTTTTCTGGCGAGAAAACTGCAAAGGGGTACCCCTTTGCTAATTTGTAAAAATAAATCGAAATTTTTTTGTACCCGAATTAGTCTGCATTTAGTTTCATACATTCAGATTGTCAACCGGATAAAGAAATTGTATGCAAATTATGTATGGGAGGCGCGTATTTCATATTTTGTATGGAGAGCATAAAATTTCATAAGACGATTATGTTGAAACTTCAATCGTCGATTACAGGCAAACCGAACGATGTTTTGACCCGATTTAAACGGAGCTTTATTCAAAATTAAATAACCATTTCACAATTGGTACAATACTCCAGGAATTGGAACGATAATTTTTTTTGTATTTTTCTGGCGAGAAAACTGCAAAGGGGTACCCCTTTGCTAATTTGTAAAAATAAATCGAAATTTTTTTGTACCCGAATTAGTCTGCATTTAGTTTCATACATTCAGATTGTCAACCGGATAAAGAAATTGTATGCAAATTATGTATGGGAGGCGCGTTATTTCATATTTTGTATGGAGAGCATAAAATTTCATAAGACGATTATGTTGAAACTTCAATCGTCGATTACAGGCAAACCGAACGATGTTTTGACCCGATTTAAACGGATCTTTATTCAAAATTAAATAACCATTCACAATTGGTACAATACTCCAGGAATTGGAACGATAATTTTTTTTGTATTTTTTCTGGCGAGAAAACTGCAAAGGGGTACCCCTTTGCTAATTTGTAAAAATAAATCGAAATTTTTTTGTACCGAATTAGTCTGCATTTAGTTTGCATACATTCAGATTGTCAACCGGATAAAGAAATTGTATGCAAATTATGTATGGGAGGCGCGTTATTTCATATTTTGTATGGAGAGCATAAAATTTCATAAGACGATTATGTTGAAACTTCAATCGTCGATTACAGGCAAACCGAACGATGTTTTGACCCGATTTAAACGGAGCTTTATTCAAAATTAAATAACCATTCACAATTGGTACAATACTCCAGGAATTGGAACGATAATTTTTTTTGTATTTTTCTGGCGAGAAAACTGCAAAGGGGTACCCCTTTGCTAATTTGTAAAAATAAATCGAAATTTTTTTGTACCCGAATTAGTCTGCATTTAGTTTCATACATTCAGATTGTCAACCGGATAAAGAAATTGTATGCAAATTATGTATGGGAGGCGCGTTATTTCATATTTTGTATGGAGAGCATAAAATTTCATAAGACGATTATGTTGAAACTTCAATCGTCGATTACAGGCAAACCGAACGATGTTTTGACCCGATTTAAACGGAGCTTTATTCAAAATTAAATAACCATTCACAATTGGTACAATACTCCAGGAATTGGAACGATAATTTTTTTTGTATTTTTCTGGCGAGAAAACTGCAAAGGGGTACCCCTTTGCTAATTTGTCAAAAATAAATCGCAAATTTTTTTGTACCCGAATTAGTCTGCATTTAGTTTCATACATTCAGATTGTCAACCGGATAAAGAAATTGTATGCAAATTATGTATGGGAGGCGCGTTATTTCATATTTTGTATGGAGAGCATAAAATTTCATAAGACGATTATGTTGAAACTTCAATCGTCGATTACAGGCAAACCGAACGATGTTTTGACCCGATTTAAACGGAGCTTTATTCAAAATTAAATAACCATTCACAATTGGTACAATACTCCAGGAATTGGAACGATAATTTTTTTTGTATTTTTCTGGCGAGAAAACTGCAAAGGGGTACCCCTTTGCTAATTTGTAAAAATAAATCGAAATTTTTTTGTACCCGAATTAGTCTGCATTTAGTTTCATACATTCAGATTGTCAACCGGATAAAGAAATTGTATGCAAATTATGTATGGGAGGCGCGTTATTTCATATTTTGTATGGAGAGCATAAAATTTCATAAGACGATTATGTTGAAACTTCAATCGTCGATTACAGGCAAACCGAACGATGTTTTGACCCGATTTAAACGGATCTTTATTCAAAATTAAATAACCATTCACAATTGGTACAATACTCCAGGAATTGGAACGATAATTTTTTTTGTATTTTTCTGGCGAGAAAACTGCAAAGGGGTACCCCTTTGCTAATTTGTAAAAATAAATCGAAATTTTTTTGTACCCGAATTAGTCTGCATTTAGTTTGATACATTCAGATTGTCAACCGGATAAAGAAATTGTATGCAAATTATGTATGGGAGGCGCGTTATTTCATATTTTGTATGGAGAGCATAAAATTTCATAAGACGATTATGTTGAAACTTCAATCGTCGATTACAGGCAAACCGAACGATGTTTTGACCCGATTTAAACGGAGCTTTATTCAAAATTAAATAACCATTCACAATTGGTACAATACTCCAGGAATTGGAACGATAATTTTTTTTGTATTTTTCTGGCGAGAAAACTGCAAAGGGGTACCCCTTTGCTAATTTGTAAAAATAAATCGAAATTTTTTTGTACCCGAATTAGTCTGCATTTAGTTTCATACATTCAGATTGTCAACCGGATAAAGAAATTGTATGCAAATTATGTATGGGAGGCGCGTTATTTCATATTTTGTATGGAGAGCATAAAATTTCATAAGACGATTATGTTGAAACTTCAATCGTCGATTACAGGCAAACCGAACGATGTTTTGACCCGATTTAAACGGATCTTTATTCAAAATTAAATAACCATTCACAATTGGTACAATACTCCAGGAATTGGAACGATAATTTTTTTTGTATTTTTCTGGCGAGAAAACTGCAAAGGGGTACCCCTTTGCTAATTTGTAAAAATAAATCGAAATTTTTTTGTACCCGAATTAGTCTGCATTTAGTTTCATACATTCAGATTGTCAACCGGATAAAGAAATTGTATGCAAATTATGTATGGGAGGCGCGTTATTTCATATTTTGTATGGAGAGCATAAAATTTCATAAGACGATTATGTTGAAACTTCAATCGTCGATTACAGGCAAACCGAACGATGTTTTGACCCGATTTAAACGGAGCTTTATTCAAAATTAAATAACCATTCACAATTGGTACAATACTCCAGGAATTGGAACGATAATTTTTTTTGTATTTTTCTGGCGAGAAAACTGCAAAGGGGTACCCCTTTGCTAATTTGTAAAAATAAATCGAAATTTTTTTGTACCCGAATTAGTCTGCATTTAGTTTCATACATTCAGATTGTCAACCGGATAAAGAAATTGTATGCAAATTATGTATGGGAGGCGCGTTATTTCATATTTTGTATGGAGAGCATAAAATTTCATAAGACGATTATGTTGAAACTTCAATCGTCGATTACAGGCAAACCGAACGATGTTTTGACCCGATTTAAACGGAGCTTTATTCAAAATTAAATAACCATTCACAATTGGTACAATACTCCAGGAATTGGAACGATAATTTTTTTTGTATTTTTCTGGCGAGAAAACTGCAAAGGGGTACCCCTTTGCTAATTTGTAAAAATAAATCGAAATTTTTTTGTACCCGAATTAGTCTGCATTTAGTTTGATACATTCAGATTGTCAACCGGATAAAGAAATTGTATGCAAATTATGTATGGGAGGCGCGTTATTTCATATTTTGTATGGAGAGCATAAAATTTCATAAGACGATTATGTTGAAACTTCAATCGTCGATTACAGGCAAACCGAACGATGTTTTGACCCGATTTAAACGGATCTTTATTCAAAATTAAATAACCATTCACAATTGGTACAATACTCCAGGAATTGGAACGATAATTTTTTTTGTATTTTTCTGGCGAGAAAACTGCAAAGGGGTACCCCTTTGCTAATTTGTAAAAATAAATCGAAATTTTTTTGTACCCGAATTAGTCTGCATTTAGTTTGATACATTCAGATTGTCAACCGGATAAAGAAATTGTATGCAAATTATGTATGGGAGGCGCGTTATTTCATATTTTGTATGGAGAGCATAAAATTTCATAAGACGATTATGTTGAAACTTCAATCGTCGATTACAGGCAAACCGAACGATGTTTTGACCCGATTTAAACGGAGCTTTATTCAAAATTAAATAACCATTCACAATTGGTACAATACTCCAGGAATTGGAACGATAATTTTTTTTGTATTTTTCTGGCGAGAAAACTGCAAAGGGGTACCCCTTTGCTAATTTGTAAAAATAAATCGAAATTTTTTTGTACCCGAATTAGTCTGCATTTAGTTTCATACATTCAGATTGTCAACCGGATAAAGAAATTGTATGCAAATTATGTATGGGAGGCGCGATATTTCATATTTTGTATGGAGAGCATGAAATTTCATAAGACGATTATGTTGAAACTTCAATCGTCGATTACAGGCAAACCGAACGATGTTTTGACCCGATTTAAACGGATCTTTATTCAAAATTAAATAACCATTCACAATTGGTACAATACTCCAGGAATTGGAACGATAATTTTTTTTGTATTTTTCTGGCGAGAAAACTGCAAAGGGGTACCCCTTTGCTAATTTGTAAAAATAAATCGAAATTTTTTTGTACCCGAATTAGTCTGCATTTAGTTTGATACATTCAGATTGTCAACCGGATAAAGAAATTGTATGCAAATTATGTATGGGAGGCGCGTTATTTCATATTTTGTATGGAGAGCATAAAATTTCATAAGACGATTATGTTGAAACTTCAATCGTCGATTACAGGCAAACCGAACGATGTTTTGACCCGATTTAAACGGAGCTTTATTCAAAATTAAATAACCATTCACAATTGGTACAATACTCCAGGAATTGGAACGATAATTTTTTTTGTATTTTTCTGGCGAGAAAACTGCAAAGGGGTACCCCTTTGCTAATTTGTAAAAATAAATCGAAATTTTTTTGTACCCGAATTAGTCTGCATTTAGTTTCATACATTCAGATTGTCAACCGGATAAAGAAATTGTATGCAAATTATGTATGGGAGGCGCGTTATTTCATATTTTGTATGGAGAGCATAAAATTTCATAAGACGATTATGTTGAAACTTCAATCGTCGATTACAGGCAAACCGAACGATGTTTTGACCCGATTTAAACGGATCTTTATTCAAAATTAAATAACCATTCACAATTGGTACAATACTCCAGGAATTGGAACGATAATTTTTTTTGTATTTTTCTGGCGAGAAAACTGCAAAGGGGTACCCCTTTGCTAATTTGTAAAAATAAATCGAAATTTTTTTGTACCCGAATTAGTCTGCATTTAGTTTGATACATTCAGATTGTCAACCGGATAAAGAAATTGTATGCAAATTATGTATGGGAGGCGCGTTATTTCATATTTTGTATGGAGAGCATAAAATTTCATAAGACGATTATGTTGAAACTTCAATCGTCGATTACAGGCAAACCGAACGATGTTTTGACCCGATTTAAACGGAGCTTTATTCAAAATTAAATAACCATTCACAATTGGTACAATACTCCAGGAATTGGAACGATAATTTTTTTTGTATTTTTCTGGCGAGAAAACTGCAAAGGGGTACCCCTTTGCTAATTTGTAAAAATAAATCGAAATTTTTTTGTACCCGAATTAGTCTGCATTTAGTTTCATACATTCAGATTGTCAACCGGATAAAGAAATTGTATGCAAATTATGTATGGGAGGCGCGTTATTTCATATTTTGTATGGAGAGCATAAAATTTCATAAGACGATTATGTTGAAACTTCAATCGTCGATTACAGGCAAACCGAACGATGTTTTGACCCGATTTAAACGGATCTTTATTCAAAATTAAATAACCATTCACAATTGGTACAATACTCCAGGAATTGGAACGATAATTTTTTTTGTATTTTTCTGGCGAGAAAACTGCAAAGGGGTACCCCTTTGCTAATTTGTAAAAATAAATCGAAATTTTTTTGTACCCGAATTAGTCTGCATTTAGTTTGATACATTCAGATTGTCAACCGGATAAAGAAATTGTATGCAAATTATGTATGGGAGGCGCGTTATTTCATATTTTGTATGGAGAGCATAAAATTTCATAAGACGATTATGTTGAAACTTCAATCGTCGATTACAGGCAAACCGAACGATGTTTTGACCCGATTTAAACGGAGCTTTATTCAAAATTAAATAACCATTCACAATTGGTACAATACTCCAGGAATTGGAACGATAATTTTTTTTGTATTTTTCTGGCGAGAAAACTGCAAAGGGGTACCCCTTTGCTAATTTGTAAAAATAAATCGAAATTTTTTTGTACCCGAATTAGTCTGCATTTAGTTTCATACATTCAGATTGTCAACCGGATAAAGAAATTGTATGCAAATTATGTATGGGAGGCGCGATATTTCATATTTTGTATGGAGAGCATGAAATTTCATAAGACGATTATGTTGAAACTTCAATCGTCGATTACAGGCAAACCGAACGATGTTTTGACCCGATTTAAACGGATCTTTATTCAAAATTAAATAACCATTCACAATTGGTACAATACTCCAGGAATTGGAACGATAATTTTTTTTGTATTTTTCTGGCGAGAAAACTGCAAAGGGGTACCCCTTTGCTAATTTGTAAAAATAAATCGAAATTTTTTTGTACCCGAATTAGTCTGCATTTAGTTTCATACATTCAGATTGTCAACCGGATAAAGAAATTGTATGCAAATTATGTATGGGAGGCGCGTTATTTCATATTTTGTATGGAGAGCATAAAATTTCATAAGACGATTATGTTGAAACTTCAATCGTCGATTACAGGCAAACCGAACGATGTTTTGACCCGATTTAAACGGAGCTTTATTCAAAATTAAATAACCATTCACAATTGGTACAATACTCCAGGAATTGGAACGATAATTTTTTTTGTATTTTTCTGGCGAGAAAACTGCAAAGGGGTACCCCTTTGCTAATTTGTAAAAATAAATCGAAATTTTTTTGTACCCGAATTAGTCTGCATTTAGTTTCATACATTCAGATTGTCAACCGGATAAAGAAATTGTATGCAAATTATGTATGGGAGGCGCGTTATTTCATATTTTGTATGGAGAGCATAAAATTTCATAAGACGATTATGTTGAAACTTCAATCGTCGATTACAGGCAAACCGAACGATGTTTTGACCCGATTTAAACGGATCTTTATTCAAAATTAAATAACCATTCACAATTGGTACAATACTCCAGGAATTGGAACGATAATTTTTTTTGTATTTTTCTGGCGAGAAAACTGCAAAGGGGTACCCCTTTGCTAATTTGTAAAAATAAATCGAAATTTTTTTGTACCCGAATTAGTCTGCATTTAGTTTGATACATTCAGATTGTCAACCGGATAAAGAAATTGTATGCAAATTATGTATGGGAGGCGCGTTATTTCATATTTTGTATGGAGAGCATAAAATTTCATAAGACGATTATGTTGAAACTTCAATCGTCGATTACAGGCAAACCGAACGATGTTTTGACCCGATTTAAACGGAGCTTTATTCAAAATTAAATAACCATTCACAATTGGTACAATACTCCAGGAATTGGAACGATAATTTTTTTTGTATTTTTCTGGCGAGAAAACTGCAAAGGGGTACCCCTTTGCTAATTTGTAAAAATAAATCGAAATTTTTTTGTACCCGAATTAGTCTGCATTTAGTTTCATACATTCAGATTGTCAACCGGATAAAGAAATTGTATGCAAATTATGTATGGGAGGCGCGTTATTTCATATTTTGTATGGAGAGCATAAAATTTCATAAGACGATTATGTTGAAACTTCAATCGTCGATTACAGGCAAACCGAACGATGTTTTGACCCGATTTAAACGGATCTTTATTCAAAATTAAATAACCATTCACAATTGGTACAATACTCCAGGAATTGGAACGATAATTTTTTTTGTATTTTTCTGGCGAGAAAACTGCAAAGGGGTACCCCTTTGCTAATTTGTAAAAATAAATCGAAATTTTTTTGTACCCGAATTAGTCTGCATTTAGTTTGATACATTCAGATTGTCAACCGGATAAAGAAATTGTATGCAAATTATGTATGGGAGGCGCGTTATTTCATATTTTGTATGGAGAGCATAAAATTTCATAAGACGATTATGTTGAAACTTCAATCGTCGATTACAGGCAAACCGAACGATGTTTTGACCCGATTTAAACGGAGCTTTATTCAAAATTAAATAACCATTCACAATTGGTACAATACTCCAGGAATTGGAACGATAATTTTTTTTGTATTTTTCTGGCGAGAAAACTGCAAAGGGGTACCCCTTTGCTAATTTGTAAAAATAAATCGAAATTTTTTTGTACCCGAATTAGTCTGCATTTAGTTTCATACATTCAGATTGTCAACCGGATAAAGAAATTGTATGCAAATTATGTATGGGAGGCGCGTTATTTCATATTTTGTATGGAGAGCATAAAATTTCATAAGACGATTATGTTGAAACTTCAATCGTCGATTACAGGCAAACCGAACGATGTTTTGACCCGATTTAAACGGATCTTTATTCAAAATTAAATAACCATTCACAATTGGTACAATACTCCAGGAATTGGAACGATAATTTTTTTTGTATTTTTCTGGCGAGAAAACTGCAAAGGGGTACCCCTTTGCTAATTTGTAAAAATAAATCGAAATTTTTTTGTACCCGAATTAGTCTGCATTTAGTTTGATACATTCAGATTGTCAACCGGATAAAGAAATTGTATGCAAATTATGTATGGGAGGCGCGTTATTTCATATTTTGTATGGAGAGCATAAAATTTCATAAGACGATTATGTTGAAACTTCAATCGTCGATTACAGGCAAACCGAACGATGTTTTGACCCGATTTAAACGGAGCTTTATTCAAAATTAAATAACCATTCACAATTGGTACAATACTCCAGGAATTGGAACGATAATTTTTTTTGTATTTTTCTGGCGAGAAAACTGCAAAGGGGTACCCCTTTGCTAATTTGTAAAAATAAATCGAAATTTTTTTGTACCCGAATTAGTCTGCATTTAGTTTCATACATTCAGATTGTCAACCGGATAAAGAAATTGTATGCAAATTATGTATGGGAGGCGCGATATTTCATATTTTGTATGGAGAGCATGAAATTTCATAAGACGATTATGTTGAAACTTCAATCGTCGATTACAGGCAAACCGAACGATGTTTTGACCCGATTTAAACGGATCTTTATTCAAAATTAAATAACCATTCACAATTGGTACAATACTCCAGGAATTGGAACGATAATTTTTTTTGTATTTTTCTGGCGAGAAAACTGCAAAGGGGTACCCCTTTGCTAATTTGTAAAAATAAATCGAAATTTTTTTGTACCCGAATTAGTCTGCATTTAGTTTGATACATTCAGATTGTCAACCGGATAAAGAAATTGTATGCAAATTATGTATGGGAGGCGCGTTATTTCATATTTTGTATGGAGAGCATAAAATTTCATAAGACGATTATGTTGAAACTTCAATCGTCGATTACAGGCAAACCGAACGATGTTTTGACCCGATTTAAACGGAGCTTTATTCAAAATTAAATAACCATTCACAATTGGTACAATACTCCAGGAATTGGAACGATAATTTTTTTTGTATTTTTCTGGCGAGAAAACTGCAAAGGGGTACCCCTTTGCTAATTTGTAAAAATAAATCGAAATTTTTTTGTACCCGAATTAGTCTGCATTTAGTTTCATACATTCAGATTGTCAACCGGATAAAGAAATTGTATGCAAATTATGTATGGGAGGCGCGATATTTCATATTTTGTATGGAGAGCATGAAATTTCATAAGACGATTATGTTGAAACTTCAATCGTCGATTACAGGCAAACCGAACGATGTTTTGACCCGATTTAAACGGATCTTTATTCAAAATTAAATAACCATTCACAATTGGTACAATACTACAGGAATTGGAACGATAATTTTTTTTGTATTTTTCTGGCGAGAAAACTGCAAAGGGGTACCCCTTTGCTAATTTGTAAAAATAAATCGAAATTTTTTTGTACCCGAATTAGTCTGCATTTAGTTTCATATATTCAGATTGTCAACCGGATAAAGAAATTGTATGCAAATTATGTATGGGAGGCGCGTTATTTCATATTTTGTATGGAGAGCATAAAATTTCATAAGACGATTATGTTGAAACTTCAATCGTCGATTACAGGCAAACCGAACGATGTTTTGACCCGATTTAAACGGAGCTTTATTCAAAATTAAATAACCATTCACAATTGGTACAATACTCCAGGAATTGGAACGATAATTTTTTTTGTATTTTTCTGGCGAGAAAACTGCAAAGGGGTACCCCTTTGCTAATTTGTAAAAATAAATCGAAATTTTTTTGTACCCGAATTAGTCTGCATTTAGTTTCATACATTCAGATTGTCAACCGGATAAAGAAATTGTATGCAAATTATGTATGGGAGGCGCGATATTTCATATTTTGTATGGAGAGCATGAAATTTCATAAGACGATTATGTTGAAACTTCAATCGTCGATTACAGGCAAACCGAACGATGTTTTGACCCGATTTAAACGGATCTTTATTCAAAATTAAATAACCATTCACAATTGGTACAATACTCCAGGAATTGGAACGATAATTTTTTTTGTATTTTTCTGGCGAGAAAACTGCAAAGGGGTACCCCTTTGCTAATTTGTAAAAATAAATCGAAATTTTTTTGTACCCGAATTAGTCTGCATTTAGTTTGATACATTCAGATTGTCAACCGGATAAAGAAATTGTATGCAAATTATGTATGGGAGGCGCGTTATTTCATATTTTGTATGGAGAGCATAAAATTTCATAAGACGATTATGTTGAAACTTCAATCGTCGATTACAGGCAAACCGAACGATGTTTTGACCCGATTTAAACGGAGCTTTATTCAAAATTAAATAACCATTCACAATTGGTACAATACTCCAGGAATTGGAACGATAATTTTTTTTGTATTTTTCTGGCGAGAAAACTGCAAAGGGGTACCCCTTTGCTAATTTGTAAAAATAAATCGAAATTTTTTTGTACCCGAATTAGTCTGCATTTAGTTTCATACATTCAGATTGTCAACCGGATAAAGAAATTGTATGCAAATTATGTATGGGAGGCGCGATATTTCATATTTTGTATGGAGAGCATGAAATTTCATAAGACGATTATGTTGAAACTTCAATCGTCGATTACAGGCAAACCGAACGATGTTTTGACCCGATTTAAACGGATCTTTATTCAAAATTAAATAACCATTCACAATTGGTACAATACTCCAGGAATTGGAACGATAATTTTTTTTGTATTTTTCTGGCGAGAAAACTGCAAAGGGGTACCCCTTTGCTAATTTGTAAAAATAAATCGAAATTTTTTTGTACCCGAATTAGTCTGCATTTAGTTTCATACATTCAGATTGTCAACCGGATAAAGAAATTGTATGCAAATTATGTATGGGAGGCGCGTTATTTCATATTTTGTATGGAGAGCATAAAATTTCATAAGACGATTATGTTGAAACTTCAATCGTCGATTACAGGCAAACCGAACGATGTTTTGACCCGATTTAAACGGAGCTTTATTCAAAATTAAATAACCATTCACAATTGGTACAATACTCCAGGAATTGGAACGATAATTTTTTTTGTATTTTTCTGGCGAGAAAACTGCAATGGGGTACCCCTTTGCTAATTTGTAAAAATAAATCGAAATTTTTTTGTACCCGAATTAGTCTGCATTTAGTTTCATATATTCAGATTGTCAACCGGATAAAGAAATTGTATGCAAATTATGTATGGGAGGCGCGTTATTTCATATTTTGTATGGAGAGCATAAAATTTCATAAGACGATTATGTTGAAACTTCAATCGTCGATTACAGGCAAACCGAACGATGTTTTGACCCGATTTAAACGGAGCTTTATTCAAAATTAAATAACCATTCACAATTGGTACAATACTCCAGGAATTGGAACGATAATTTTGTTTGTATTTTTCTGGCGAGAAAACTGCAAAGGGGTACCCCTTTGCTAATTTGTAAAAATAAATCGAAATTTTTTTGTACCCGAATTAGTCTGCATTTAGTTTCATACATTCAGATTGTCAACCGGATAAAGAAATTGTATGCAAATTATGTATGGGAGGCGCGTTATTTCATATTTTGTATGGAGAGCATAAAATTTCATAAGACGATTATGTTGAAACTTCAATCGTCGATTACAGGCAAACCGAACGATGTTTTGACCCGATTTAAACGGATCTTTATTCAAAATTAAATAACCATTCACAATTGGTACAATACTCCAGGAATTGGAACGATAATTTTTTTTGTATTTTTCTGGCGAGAAAACTGCAAAGAGGTACCCCTTTGTTAATTTGTAAAAATAAATCGAAATTTTTTTGTACCCGAATTAGTCTGCATTTAGTTTCATACATTCAGATTGTCAACCGGATAAAGAAATTGTATGCAAATTATGTATGGGAGGCGCGTTATTTCATATTTTGTATGGAGAGCATGAAATTTCATAAGACGATTATGTTGAAAATTCAATCGTCGATTACAGGCAAACCAAACGATGTTTTGACCCGATTTAAACGGATCTTTATTCAAAATTAAATAACCATTCACAATTGGTACAATACTCCAGGAATTGGAACGATAATTTTTTTTGTATTTTTCAGGCGAGAAAACTGCAAAGGGGTACCCCTTTGCTAATTTGTAAAAATAAATCGAAATTTTTTTGTACCCGAATTAGTCTGCATTTAGTTTGATACATTCAGATTGTCAACCGGATAAAGAAATTGTATGCAAATTATGTATGGGAGGCGCGTTATTTCATATTTTGTATGGAGAGCATGAAATTTCATAAGACGATTATGTTGAAACTTCAATCGTCGATTACAGGCAAACCGAACGATGTTTTGACCCGATTTAAACGGATCTTTATTCAAAATTAAATAACCATTCACAATTAGTACAATACTCCAGGAATTGGAACGATAATTTTTTTTGTATTTTTCTGGCGAGAAAACTGCAAAGGGGTACCCCTTTGCTAATTTGTAAAAATAAATCGAAATTTTTTTGTACCCGAATCAGTCGGCATTTAGTTTCATACATTCAGATTGTCAACCGGATAAAGAAATTTTATGCAAATTATGTATGGGAGGCGCGATATTTCATATTTTGTATGGAGAGCATGAAATTTCATAAGACGATTATGTTGAAACTTCAATCGTCGATTACAGGCAAACCGAACGATGTTTTGACCCGATTTAAACGGATCTTTATTCAAAATTAAATAACCATTCACAATTGGTACAATACTCCAGGAATTGGAACGATAATTTTTTTTGTATTTTTCTGGCGAGAAAACTGCAAAGGGGTACCCCTTTGCTAATTTGTAAAAATAAATCGAAATTTTTTTGTACCCGAATTAGTCTGCATTTAGTTTCATACATTCAGATTGTCAACCGGATAAAGAAATCGTATGCAAATTATGTATGGGAGGCGCGTTATTTCATATTTTGTATGGAGAGCATGAAATTTCATAAGACGATTATGTTGAAACTTCAATCGTCGATTACAGGCAAACCGAACGATGTTTTGACCCGATTTAAACGGATCTTTATTCAAAATTAAATAACCATTCACAATTGGTACAATACTCCAGGAATTGGAACGATAATTTTTTTTGTATTTTTCTGGCGAGAAAACTGCAAAGGGGTACCCCTTTGCTAATTTGTAAAAATAAATCGAAATTTTTTTGTACCCGAATTAGTCTGCATTTAGTTTCATACATTCAGATTGTCAACCGGATAAAGAAATTGTATGCAAATTATGTATGGGAGGCGCGTTATTTCATATTTTGTATGGAGAGCATAAAATTTCATAAGACGATTATGTTGAAACTTCAATCGTCGATTACAGGCAAACCGAACGATGTTTTGACCCGATTTAAACGGAGCTTTATTCAAAATTAAATAACCATTCACAATTGGTACAATACTCCAGGAATTGGAACGATAATTTTTTTTGTATTTTTCTGGCGAGAAAACTGCAAAGGGGTACCCCTTTGCTAATTTGTAAAAATAAATCGAAATTTTTTTGTACCCGAATTAGTCTGCATTTAGTTTGATACATTCAGATTGTCAACCGGATAAAGAAATTGTATGCAAATTATGTATGGGAGGCGCGTTATTTCATATTTTGTATGGAGAGCATAAAATTTCATAAGACGATTATGTTGAAACTTCAATCGTCGATTACAGGCAAACCGAACGATGTTTTGACCCGATTTAAACGGAGCTTTATTCAAAATTAAATAACCATTCACAATTGGTACAATACTCCAGGAATTGGAACGATAATTTTTTTTGTATTTTTCTGGCGAGAAAACTGCAAAGGGGTACCCCTTTGCTAATTTGTAAAAATAAATCGAAATTTTTTTGTACCCGAATTAGTCTGCATTTAGTTTCATACATTCAGATTGTCAACCGGATAAAGAAATTGTATGCAAATTATGTATGGGAGGCGCGATATTTCATATTTTGTATGGAGAGCATGAAATTTCATAAGACGATTATGTTGAAACTTCAATCGTCGATTACAGGCAAACCGAACGATGTTTTGACCCGATTTAAACGGATCTTTATTCAAAATTAAATAACCATTCACAATTGGTACAATACTCCAGGAATTGGAACGATAATTTTTTTTGTATTTTTCTGGCGAGAAAACTGCAAAGGGGTACCCCTTTGCTAATTTGTAAAAATAAATCGAAATTTTTTTGTACCCGAATTAGTCTGCATTTAGTTTCATACATTCAGATTGTCAACCGGATAAAGAAATTGTATGCAAATTATGTATGGGAGGCGCGTTATTTCATATTTTGTATGGAGAGCATAAAATTTCATAAGACGATTATGTTGAAACTTCAATCGTCGATTACAGGCAAACCGAACGATGTTTTGACCCGATTTAAACGGAGCTTTATTCAAAATTAAATAACCATTCACAATTGGTACAATACTCCAGGAATTGGAACGATAATTTTTTTTGTATTTTTCTGGCGAGAAAACTGCAAAGGGGTACCCCTTTGCTAATTTGTAAAAATAAATCGAAATTTTTTTGTACCCGAATTAGTCTGCATTTAGTTTCATACATTCAGATTGTCAACCGGATAAAGAAATTGTATGCAAATTATGTATGGGAGGCGCGTTATTTCATATTTTGTATGGAGAGCATAAAATTTCATAAGACGATTATGTTGAAACTTCAATCGTCGATTACAGGCAAACCGAACGATGTTTTGACCCGATTTAAACGGATCTTTATTCAAAATTAAATAACCATTCACAATTGGTACAATACTCCAGGAATTGGAACGATAATTTTTTTTGTATTTTTCTGGCGAGAAAACTGCAAAGGGGTACCCCTTTGCTAATTTGTAAAAATAAATCGAAATTTTTTTGTACCCGAATTAGTCTGCATTTAGTTTGATACATTCAGATTGTCAACCGGATAAAGAAATTGTATGCAAATTATGTATGGGAGGCGCGTTATTTCATATTTTGTATGGAGAGCATAAAATTTCATAAGACGATTATGTTGAAACTTCAATCGTCGATTACAGGCAAACCGAACGATGTTTTGACCCGATTTAAACGGAGCTTTATTCAAAATTAAATAACCATTCACAATTGGTACAATACTCCAGGAATTGGAACGATAATTTTTTTTGTATTTTTCTGGCGAGAAAACTGCAAAGGGGTACCCCTTTGCTAATTTGTAAAAATAAATCGAAATTTTTTTGTACCCGAATTAGTCTGCATTTAGTTTCATACATTCAGATTGTCAACCGGATAAAGAAATTGTATGCAAATTATGTATGGGAGGCGCGTTATTTCATATTTTGTATGGAGAGCATAAAATTTCATAAGACGATTATGTTGAAACTTCAATCGTCGATTACAGGCAAACCGAACGATGTTTTGACCCGATTTAAACGGATCTTTATTCAAAATTAAATAACCATTCACAATTGGTACAATACTCCAGGAATTGGAACGATAATTTTTTTTGTATTTTTCTGGCGAGAAAACTGCAAAGGGGTACCCCTTTGCTAATTTGTAAAAATAAATCGAAATTTTTTTGTACCCGAATTAGTCTGCATTTAGTTTGATACATTCAGATTGTCAACCGGATAAAGAAATTGTATGCAAATTATGTATGGGAGGCGCGTTATTTCATATTTTGTATGGAGAGCATAAAATTTCATAAGACGATTATGTTGAAACTTCAATCGTCGATTACAGGCAAACCGAACGATGTTTTGACCCGATTTAAACGGAGCTTTATTCAAAATTAAATAACCATTCACAATTGGTACAATACTCCAGGAATTGGAACGATAATTTTTTTTGTATTTTTCTGGCGAGAAAACTGCAAAGGGGTACCCCTTTGCTAATTTGTAAAAATAAATCGAAATTTTTTTGTACCCGAATTAGTCTGCATTTAGTTTCATATATTCAGATTGTCAACCGGATAAAGAAATTGTATGCAAATTATGTATGGGAGGCGCGTTATTTCATATTTTGTATGGAGAGCATAAAATTTCATAAGACGATTATGTTGAAACTTCAATCGTCGATTACAGGCAAACCGAACGATGTTTTGACCCGATTTAAACGGAGCTTTATTCAAAATTAAATAACCATTCACAATTGGTACAATACTCCAGGAATTGGAACGATAATTTTTTTTGTATTTTTCTGGCGAGAAAACTGCAAAGGGGTACCCCTTTGCTAATTTGTAAAAATAAATCGAAATTTTTTTGTACCCGAATTAGTCTGCATTTAGTTTCATACATTCAGATTGTCAACCGGATAAAGAAATTGTATGCAAATTATGTATGGGAGGCGCGATATTTCATATTTTGTATGGAGAGCATGAAATTTCATAAGACGATTATGTTGAAACTTCAATCGTCGATTACAGGCAAACCGAACGATGTTTTGACCCGATTTAAACGGATCTTTATTCAAAATTAAATAACCATTCACAATTGGTACAATACTCCAGGAATTGGAACGATAATTTTTTTTGTATTTTTCTGGCGAGAAAACTGCAAAGGGGTACCCCTTTGCTAATTTGTAAAAATAAATCGAAATTTTTTTGTACCCGAATTAGTCTGCATTTAGTTTGATACATTCAGATTGTCAACCGGATAAAGAAATTGTATGCAAATTATGTATGGGAGGCGCGTTATTTCATATTTTGTATGGAGAGCATAAAATTTCATAAGACGATTATGTTGAAACTTCAATCGTCGATTACAGGCAAACCGAACGATGTTTTGACCCGATTTAAACGGAGCTTTATTCAAAATTAAATAACCATTCACAATTGGTACAATACTCCAGGAATTGGAACGATAATTTTTTTTGTATTTTTCTGGCGAGAAAACTGCAAAGGGGTACCCCTTTGCTAATTTGTAAAAATAAATCGAAATTTTTTTGTACCCGAATTAGTCTGCATTTAGTTTCATACATTCAGATTGTCAACCGGATAAAGAAATTGTATGCAAATTATGTATGGGAGGCGCGATATTTCATATTTTGTATGGAGAGCATGAAATTTCATAAGACGATTATGTTGAAACTTCAATCGTCGATTACAGGCAAACCGAACGATGTTTTGACCCGATTTAAACGGATCTTTATTCAAAATTAAATAACCATTCACAATTGGTACAATACTCCAGGAATTGGAACGATAATTTTTTTTGTATTTTTCTGGCGAGAAAACTGCAAAGGGGTACCCCTTTGCTAATTTGTAAAAATAAATCGAAATTTTTTTGTACCCGAATTAGTCTGCATTTAGTTTCATACATTCAGATTGTCAACCGGATAAAGAAATTGTATGCAAATTATGTATGGGAGGCGCGTTATTTCATATTTTGTATGGAGAGCATAAAATTTCATAAGACGATTATGTTGAAACTTCAATCGTCGATTACAGGCAAACCGAACGATGTTTTGACCCGATTTAAACGGAGCTTTATTCAAAATTAAATAACCATTCACAATTGGTACAATACTCCAGGAATTGGAACGATAATTTTTTTTGTATTTTTCTGGCGAGAAAACTGCAATGGGGTACCCCTTTGCTAATTTGTAAAAATAAATCGAAATTTTTTTGTACCCGAATTAGTCTGCATTTAGTTTCATATATTCAGATTGTCAACCGGATAAAGAAATTGTATGCAAATTATGTATGGGAGGCGCGTTATTTCATATTTTGTATGGAGAGCATAAAATTTCATAAGACGATTATGTTGAAACTTCAATCGTCGATTACAGGCAAACCGAACGATGTTTTGACCCGATTTAAACGGAGCTTTATTCAAAATTAAATAACCATTCACAATTGGTACAATACTCCAGGAATTGGAACGATAATTTTGTTTGTATTTTTCTGGCGAGAAAACTGCAAAGGGGTACCCCTTTGCTAATTTGTAAAAATAAATCGAAATTTTTTTGTACCCGAATTAGTCTGCATTTAGTTTCATACATTCAGATTGTCAACCGGATAAAGAAATTGTATGCAAATTATGTATGGGAGGCGCGTTATTTCATATTTTGTATGGAGAGCATAAAATTTCATAAGACGATTATGTTGAAACTTCAATCGTCGATTACAGGCAAACCGAACGATGTTTTGACCCGATTTAAACGGATCTTTATTCAAAATTAAATAACCATTCACAATTGGTACAATACTCCAGGAATTGGAACGATAATTTTTTTTGTATTTTTCTGGCGAGAAAACTGCAAAGAGGTACCCCTTTGTTAATTTGTAAAAATAAATCGAAATTTTTTTGTACCCGAATTAGTCTGCATTTAGTTTCATACATTCAGATTGTCAACCGGATAAAGAAATTGTATGCAAATTATGTATGGGAGGCGCGTTATTTCATATTTTGTATGGAGAGCATGAAATTTCATAAGACGATTATGTTGAAAATTCAATCGTCGATTACAGGCAAACCAAACGATGTTTTGACCCGATTTAAACGGATCTTTATTCAAAATTAAATAACCATTCACAATTGGTACAATACTCCAGGAATTGGAACGATAATTTTTTTTGTATTTTTCAGGCGAGAAAACTGCAAAGGGGTACCCCTTTGCTAATTTGTAAAAATAAATCGAAATTTTTTTGTACCCGAATTAGTCTGCATTTAGTTTGATACATTCAGATTGTCAACCGGATAAAGAAATTGTATGCAAATTATGTATGGGAGGCGCGTTATTTCATATTTTGTATGGAGAGCATGAAATTTCATAAGACGATTATGTTGAAACTTCAATCGTCGATTACAGGCAAACCGAACGATGTTTTGACCCGATTTAAACGGATCTTTATTCAAAATTAAATAACCATTCACAATTAGTACAATACTCCAGGAATTGGAACGATAATTTTTTTTGTATTTTTCTGGCGAGAAAACTGCAAAGGGGTACCCCTTTGCTAATTTGTAAAAATAAATCGAAATTTTTTTGTACCCGAATCAGTCGGCATTTAGTTTCATACATTCAGATTGTCAACCGGATAAAGAAATTTTATGCAAATTATGTATGGGAGGCGCGATATTTCATATTTTGTATGGAGAGCATGAAATTTCATAAGACGATTATGTTGAAACTTCAATCGTCGATTACAGGCAAACCGAACGATGTTTTGACCCGATTTAAACGGATCTTTATTCAAAATTAAATAACCATTCACAATTGGTACAATACTCCAGGAATTGGAACGATAATTTTTTTTGTATTTTTCTGGCGAGAAAACTGCAAAGGGGTACCCCTTTGCTAATTTGTAAAAATAAATCGAAATTTTTTTGTACCCGAATTAGTCTGCATTTAGTTTCATACATTCAGATTGTCAACCGGATAAAGAAATCGTATGCAAATTATGTATGGGAGGCGCGTTATTTCATATTTTGTATGGAGAGCATGAAATTTCATAAGACGATTATGTTGAAACTTCAATCGTCGATTACAGGCAAACCGAACGATGTTTTGACCCGATTTAAACGGATCTTTATTCAAAATTAAATAACCATTCACAATTGGTACAATACTCCAGGAATTGGAACGATAATTTTTTTTGTATTTTTCTGGCGAGAAAACTGCAAAGGGGTACCCCTTTGCTAATTTGTAAAAATAAATCGAAATTTTTTTGTACCCGAATTAGTCTGCATTTAGTTTCATACATTCAGATTGTCAACCGGATAAAGAAATTGTATGCAAATTATGTATGGGAGGCGCGTTATTTCATATTTTGTATGGAGAGCATAAAATTTCATAAGACGATTATGTTGAAACTTCAATCGTCGATTACAGGCAAACCGAACGATGTTTTGACCCGATTTAAACGGAGCTTTATTCAAAATTAAATAACCATTCACAATTGGTACAATACTCCAGGAATTGGAACGATAATTTTTTTTGTATTTTTCTGGCGAGATAACTGCAAAGGGGTACCCCTTTGCTAATTTGTAAAAATAAATCGAAATTTTTTTGTACCCGAATTAGTCTGCATTTAGTTTCATACATTCAGATTGTCAACCGGATAAAGAAATTGTATGCAAATTATGTATGGGAGGCGCGTTATTTCATATTTTGTATGGAGAGCATGAAATTTCATAAGACGATTATGTTGAAACTTCAATCGTCGATTACAGGCAAACCGAACGATGTTTTGACCCGATTTAAACGGATCTTTATTCAAAATTAAATAACCATTCACAATTGGTACAATACTCCAGGAATTGGAACGATAATTTTTTTTGTATTTTTCTGGCGAGAAAACTGCAAAGGGGTACCCCTTTGCTAATTTGTAAAAATAAATCGAAATTTTTTTGTACCCGAATTAGTCTGCATTTAGTTTCATACATTCAGATTGTCAACCGGATAAAGAAATTGTATGCAAATTATGTATGGGAGGCGCGTTATTTCATATTTTGTATGGAGAGCATGAAATTTCATAAGACGATTATGTTGAAACTTCAATCGTCGATTACAGGCAAACCGAACGATGTTTTGACCCGATTTAAACGGAGCTTTATTCAAAATTAAATAACCATTCACAATTGGTACAATACTCCAGGAATTGGAACGATAATTTTTTTTGTATTTTTCTGGCGAGATAACTGCAAAGGGGTACCCCTTTGCTAATTTGTAAAAATAAATCGAAATTTTTTTGTACCCGAATTAGTCTGCATTTAGTTTCATACATTCAGATTGTCAACCGGATAAAGAAATTGTATGCAAATTATGTATGGGAGGCGCGTTATTTCATATTTTGTATGGAGAGCATGAAATTTCATAAGACGATTATGTTGAAACTTCAATCGTCGATTACAGGCAAACCGAACGATGTTTTGACCCGATTTAAACGGATCTTTATTCAAAATTAAATAACCATTCACAATTGGTACAATACTCCAGGAATTGGAACGATAATTTTTTTTGTATTTTTCTGGCGAGAAAACTGCAAAGGGGTACCCCTTTGCTAATTTGTAAAAATAAATCGAAATTTTTTTGTACCCGAATTAGTCTGCATTTAGTTTCATACATTCAGATTGTCAACCGGATAAAGAAATTGTATGCAAATTATGTATGGGAGGCGCGTTATTTCATATTTTGTATGGAGGGCATAAAATTTCATAAGACGATTATGTTGAAACTTCAATCGTCGATTACAGGCAAACCGAACGATGTTTTGACCCGATTTAAACGGAGCTTTATTCAAAATTAAATAACCATTCACAATTGGTACAATACTCCAGGAATTGGAACGATAATTTGTTTTGTATTTTTCTGGCGAGAAAACTGCAAAGGGGTACGTACCCCTTTGCTAATTTGTAAAAATAAATCGAAATTTTTTTGTACCCGAATCAGTCGGCATTTAGTTTCATACATTCAGATTGTCAACCGGATAAAGAAATTGTATGCAAATTATGTATGGGAGGCGCGTTATTTCATATTTTGTATGGAGAGCATGAAATTTCATAAGACGATTATGTTGAAACATCAATCGTCGATTACAGGCAAACCGAACGATGTTTTGACCCGATTTAAACGGATCTTTATTCAAAATTAAATAACCATTCACAATTGGTACAATACTCCAGGAATTGGAACGATAATTTTTTTTGTATTTTTCTGGCGAGAAAACTGCAAAGGGGTACCCCTTTGCTAATTTGTAAAAATAAATCGAAATTTTTTTGTACCCGAATTAGTCTGCATTTAGTTTGATACATTCAGATTGTCAACCGGATAAAGAAATTGTATGCAAATTATGTATGGGAGGCGCGTTATTTCATATTTTGTATGGAGAGCATAAAATTTCATAAGACGATTATGTTGAAACTTCAATCGTCGATTACAGGCAAACCGAACGATGTTTTGACCCGATTTAAACGGAGCTTTATTCAAAATTAAATAACCATTCACAATTGGTACAATACTCCAGGAATTGGAACGATAATTTTTTTTGTATTTTTCTGGCGAGAAAACTGCAAAGGGGTACCCCTTTGCTAATTTGTAAAAATAAATCGAAATTTTTTTGTACCCGAATTAGTCTGCATTTAGTTTCATACATTCAGATTGTCAACCGGATAAAGAAATTTTATGCAAATTATGTATGGGAGGCGCGTTATTTCATATTTTGTATGGAGAGCATGAAATTTCATAAGACGATTATGTTGAAACTTCAATCGTCGATTACAGGCAAACCGAACGATGTTTTGACCCGATTTAAACGGAGCTTTATTCAAAATTAAATAACCATTCACAATTGGTACAATACTCCAGGAATTGGAACGATAATTTTTTTTGTATTTTTCTGGCGAGAAAACTGCAAAGGGGTACCCCTTTGCTAATTTGTAAAAATAAATCGAAATTTTTTTGTACCCGAATTAGTCTGCATTTAGTTTCATACATTCAGATTGTCAACCGGATAAAGAAATTTTATGCAAATTATGTATGGGAGGCGCGTTATTTCATATTTTGTATGGAGAGCATGAAATTTCATAAGACGATTATGTTGAAACTTCAATCGTCGATTACAGGCAAACCGAACGATGTTTTGACCCGATTTAAACGGATCTTTATTCAAAATTAAATAACCATTCACAATTGGTACAATACTCCAGGAATTGGAACGATAATTTGTTTTGTATTTTTCTGGCGAGAAAACTGCAAAGGGGTACCCCTTTGCTAATTTGTAAAAATAAATCGAAATTTTTTTGTACCCGAATCAGTCTGCATTTAGTTTCATACATTCAGATTGTCAACCGGATAAAGAAATTGTATGCAAATTATGTATGGGAGGCGCGTTATTTCATATTTTGTATGGAGGGCATAAAATTTCATAAGACGATTATGTTGAAACTTCAATCGTCGATTACAGGCAAACCGAACGATGTTTTGACCCGATTTAAACGGATCTTTATTCAAAATTAAATAACCATTCACAATTGGTACAATACTCCAGGAATTGGAACGATAATTTTTTTTGTATTTTTCTGGCGAGAAAACTGCAAAGGGGTACCCCTTTGCTAATTTGTAAAAATAAATCGAAATTTTTTTGTACCCGAATTAGTCTGCATTTAGTTTCATACATTCAGATTGTCAACCGGATAAAGAAATTGTATGCAAATTATGTATGGGAGGCGCGTTATTTCATATTTTGTATGGAGAGCATGAAATTTCATAAGACGATTATGTTGAAACTTCAATCGTCGATTACAGGCAAACCGAACGATGTTTTGACCCGATTTAAACGGAGCTTTATTCAAAATTAAATAACCATTCACAATTGGTACAATACTCCAGGAATTGGAACGATAATTTTTTTTGTATTTTTCTGGCGAGATAACTGCAAAGGGGTACCCCTTTGCTAATTTGTAAAAATAAATCGAAATTTTTTTGTACCCGAATTAGTCTGCATTTAGTTTCATACATTCAGATTGTCAACCGGATAAAGAAATTGTATGCAAATTATGTATGGGAGGCGCGTTATTTCATATTTTGTATGGAGAGCATGAAATTTCATAAGACGATTATGTTGAAACTTCAATCGTCGATTACAGGCAAACCGAACGATGTTTTGACCCGATTTAAACGGATCTTTATTCAAAATTAAATAACCATTCACAATTGGTACAATACTCCAGGAATTGGAACGATAATTTTTTTTGTATTTTTCTGGCGAGAAAACTGCAAAGGGGTACCCCTTTGCTAATTTGTAAAAATAAATCGAAATTTTTTTGTACCCGAATTAGTCTGCATTTAGTTTCATACATTCAGATTGTCAACCGGATAAAGAAATTGTATGCAAATTATGTATGGGAGGCGCGTTATTTCATATTTTGTATGGAGGGCATAAAATTTCATAAGACGATTATGTTGAAACTTCAATCGTCGATTACAGGCAAACCGAACGATGTTTTGACCCGATTTAAACGGAGCTTTATTCAAAATTAAATAACCATTCACAATTGGTACAATACTCCAGGAATTGGAACGATAATTTGTTTTGTATTTTTCTGGCGAGAAAACTGCAAAGGGGTACGTACCCCTTTGCTAATTTGTAAAAATAAATCGAAATTTTTTTGTACCCGAATCAGTCGGCATTTAGTTTCATACATTCAGATTGTCAACCGGATAAAGAAATTGTATGCAAATTATGTATGGGAGGCGCGTTATTTCATATTTTGTATGGAGAGCATGAAATTTCATAAGACGATTATGTTGAAACATCAATCGTCGATTACAGGCAAACCGAACGATGTTTTGACCCGATTTAAACGGAGCTTTATTCAAAATTAAATAACCATTCACAATTGGTACAATACTCCAGGAATTGGAACGATAATTTTTTTTGTATTTTTCTGGCGAGAAAACTGCAAAGGGGTACCCCTTTGCTAATTTGTAAAAATAAATCGAAATTTTTTTGTACCCGAATTAGTCTGCATTTAGTTTGATACATTCAGATTGTCAACCGGATAAAGAAATTGTATGCAAATTATGTATGGGAGGCGCGTTATTTCATATTTTGTATGGAGAGCATAAAATTTCATAAGACGATTATGTTGAAACTTCAATCGTCGATTACAGGCAAACCGAACGATGTTTTGACCCGATTTAAACGGAGCTTTATTCAAAATTAAATAACCATTCACAATTGGTACAATACTCCAGGAATTGGAACGATAATTTTTTTTGTATTTTTCTGGCGAGAAAACTGCAAAGGGGTACCCCTTTGCTAATTTGTAAAAATAAATCGAAATTTTTTTGTACCCGAATTAGTCTGCATTTAGTTTCATACATTCAGATTGTCAACCGGATAAAGAAATTTTATGCAAATTATGTATGGGAGGCGCGTTATTTCATATTTTGTATGGAGAGCATGAAATTTCATAAGACGATTATGTTGAAACTTCAATCGTCGATTACAGGCAAACCGAACGATGTTTTGACCCGATTTAAACGGAGCTTTATTCAAAATTAAATAACCATTCACAATTGGTACAATACTCCAGGAATTGGAACGATAATTTTTTTTGTATTTTTCTGGCGAGAAAACTGCAAAGGGGTACCCCTTTGCTAATTTGTAAAAATAAATCGAAATTTTTTTGTACCCGAATTAGTCTGCATTTAGTTTCATACATTCAGATTGTCAACCGGATAAAGAAATTTTATGCAAATTATGTATGGGAGGCGCGTTATTTCATATTTTGTATGGAGAGCATGAAATTTCATAAGACGATTATGTTGAAACTTCAATCGTCGATTACAGGCAAACCGAACGATGTTTTGACCCGATTTAAACGGATCTTTATTCAAAATTAAATAACCATTCACAATTGGTACAATACTCCAGGAATTGGAACGATAATTTGTTTTGTATTTTTCTGGCGAGAAAACTGCAAAGGGGTACCCCTTTGCTAATTTGTAAAAATAAATCGAAATTTTTTTGTACCCGAATCAGTCTGCACTTAGTTTCATACATTCAGATTGTCAACCGGATAAAGAAATTGTATGCAAATTATGTATGGGAGGCGCGTTATTTCATATTTTGTATGGAGAGCATGAAATTTCATAAGACGATTATGTTGAAACTTCAATCGTCGATTACAGGCAAACCGAACGATGTTTTGACCCGATTTAAACGGATCTTTATTCAAAATTAAATAACCATTCACAATTGGTACAATACTCCAGGAATTGGAACGATAATTTTTTTTGTATTTTTCTGGCGAGAAAACTGCAAAGGGGTACCCCTTTGCTAATTTGTAAAAATAAATCGAAATTTTTTTGTACCCGAATTAGTCTGCATTTAGTTTCATACATTCAGATTGTCAACCGGATAAAGAAATTGTATGCAAATTATGTATGGGAGGCGCGTTATTTCATATTTTGTATGGAGAGCATGAAATTTCATAAGACGATTATGTTGAAACTTCAATCGTCGATTACAGGCAAACCGAACGATGTTTTGACCCGATTTAAACGGATCTTTATTCAAAATTAAATAACCATTCACAATTGGTACAATACTCCAGGAATTGGAACGATAATTTTTTTTGTATTTTTCTGGCGAGAAAACTGCAAAGGGGTACCCCTTTGCTAATTTGTAAAAATAAATCGAAATTTTTTTGTACCCGAATTAGTCTGCATTTAGTTTCATACATTCAGATTGTCAACCGGATAAAGAAATTTTATGCAAATTATGTATGGGAGGCGCGTTATTTCATATTTTGTATGGAGAGCATGAAATTTCATAAGACGATTATGTTGAAACTTCAATCGTCGATTACAGGCAAACCGAACGATGTTTTGACCCGATTTAAACGGAGCTTTATTCAAAATTAAATAACCATTCACAATTGGTACAATACTCCAGGAATTGGAACGATAATTTTTTTTGTATTTTTCTGGCGAGAAAACTGCAAAGGGGTACCCCTTTGCTAATTTGTAAAAATAAATCGAAATTTTTTTGTACCCGAATTAGTCTGCATTTAGTTTCATACATTCAGATTGTCAACCGGATAAAGAAATTTTATGCAAATTATGTATGGGAGGCGCGTTATTTCATATTTTGTATGGAGAGCATGAAATTTCATAAGACGATTATGTTGAAACTTCAATCGTCGATTACAGGCAAACCGAACGATGTTTTGACCCGATTTAAACGGATATTTATTCAAAATTAAATAACCATTCACAATTGGTACAATACTCCAGGAATTGGAACGATAATTTTTTTTGTATTTTTCTGGCGAGAAAACTGCAAAGGGGTACCCCTTTGCTAATTTGTAAAAATAAATCGAAATTTTTTTGTACCCGAATTAGTCTGCATTTAGTTTCATACATTCAGATTGTCAACCGGATAAAGAAATTTTATGCAAATTATGTATGGGAGGCGCGTTATTTCATATTTTGTATGGAGAGCATGAAATTTCATAAGACGATTATGTTGAAACTTCAATCGTCGATTACAGGCAAACCGAACGATGTTTTGACCCGATTTAAACGGAGCTTTATTCAAAATTAAATAACCATTCACAATTGGTACAATACTCCAGGAATTGGAACGATAATTTTTTTTGTATTTTTCTGGCGAGAAAACTGCAAAGGGGTACCCCTTTGCTAATTTGTAAAAATAAATCGAAATTTTTTTGTACCCGAATTAGTCTGCATTTAGTTTCATACATTCAGATTGTCAACCGGATAAAGAAATTTTATGCAAATTATGTATGGGAGGCGCGTTATTTCATATTTTGTATGGAGAGCATGAAATTTCATAAGACGATTATGTTGAAACTTCAATCGTCGATTACAGGCAAACCGAACGATGTTTTGACCCGATTTAAACGGAGCTTTATTCAAAATTAAATAACCATTCACAATTGGTACAATACTCCAGGAATTGGAACGATAATTTTTTTTGTATTTTTCTGGCGAGAAAACTGCAAAGGGGTACCCCTTTGCTAATTTGTAAAAATAAATCGAAATTTTTTTGTACCCGAATTAGTCTGCATTTAGTTTCATACATTCAGATTGTCAACCGGATAAAGAAATTTTATGCAAATTATGTATGGGAGGCGCGTTATTTCATATTTTGTATGGAGAGCATGAAATTTCATAAGACGATTATGTTGAAACTTCAATCGTCGATTACAGGCAAACCGAACGATGTTTTGACCCGATTTAAACGGAGCTTTATTCAAAATTAAATAACCATTCACAATTGGTACAATACTCCAGGAATTGGAACGATAATTTTTTTTGTATTTTTCTGGCGAGAAAACTGCAAAGGGGTACCCCTTTGCTAATTTGTAAAAATAAATCGAAATTTTTTTGTACCCGAATTAGTCTGCATTTAGTTTCATACATTCAGATTGTCAACCGGATAAAGAAATTTTATGCAAATTATGTATGGGAGGCGCGTTATTTCATATTTTGTATGGAGAGCATGAAATTTCATAAGACGATTATGTTGAAACTTCAATCGTCGATTACAGGCAAACCGAACGATGTTTTGACCCGATTTAAACGGAGCTTTATTCAAAATTAAATAACCATTCACAATTGGTACAATACTCCAGGAATTGGAACGATAATTTTTTTTGTATTTTTCTGGCGAGAAAACTGCAAAGGGGTACCCCTTTGCTAATTTGTAAAAATAAATCGAAATTTTTTTGTACCCGAATTAGTCTGCATTTAGTTTCATACATTCAGATTGTCAACCGGATAAAGAAATTTTATGCAAATTATGTATGGGAGGCGCGTTATTTCATATTTTGTATGGAGGGCATAAAATTTCATAAGACGATTATGTTGAAACTTCAATCGTCGATTACAGGCAAACCGAACGATGTTTTGACCCGATTTAAACGGATATTTATTCAAAATTAAATAACCATTCACAATTGGTACAATACTCCAGGAATTGGAACGATAATTTTTTTTGTATTTTTCTGGCGAGAAAACTGCAAAGGGGTACCCCTTTGCTAATTTGTAAAAATAAATCGAAATTTTTTTGTACCCGAATTAGTCTGCATTTAGTTTCATACATTCAGATTGTCAACCGGATAAAGAAATTTTATGCAAATTATGTATGGGAGGCGCGTTATTTCATATTTTGTATGGAGAGCATGAAATTTCATAAGACGATTATGTTGAAACTTCAATCGTCGATTACAGGCAAACCGAACGATGTTTTGACCCGATTTAAACGGAGCTTTATTCAAAATTAAATAACCATTCACAATTGGTACAATACTCCAGGAATTGGAACGATAATTTTTTTTGTATTTTTCTGGCGAGAATACTGCAAAGGGGTACCCCTTTGCTAATTTGTAAAAATAAATCGAAATTTTTTTGTACCCGAATTAGTCTGCATTTAGTTTCATACATTCAGATTGTCAACCGGATAAAGAAATTTTATGCAAATTATGTATGGGAGGCGCGTTATTTCATATTTTGTATGGAGAGCATGAAATTTCATAAGACGATTATGTTGAAACTTCAATCGTCGATTACAGGCAAACCGAACGATGTTTTGACCCGATTTAAACGGATCTTTATTCAAAATTAAATAACCATTCACAATTGGTACAATACTCCAGGAATTGGAACGATAATTTTTTTTGTATTTTTCTGGCGAGAAAACTGCAAAGGGGTACCCCTTTGCTAATTTGTAAAAATAAATCGAAATTTTTTTGTACCCGAATTAGTCTGCATTTAGTTTCATACATTCAGATTGTCAACCGGATAAAGAAATTTTATGCAAATTATGTATGGGAGGCGCGTTATTTCATATTTTGTATGGAGAGCATGAAATTTCATAAGACGATTATGTTGAAACTTCAATCGTCGATTACAGGCAAACCGAACGATGTTTTGACCCGATTTAAACGGATATTTATTCAAAATTAAATAACCATTCACAATTGGTACAATACTCCAGGAATTGGAACGATAATTTTTTTTGTATTTTTCTGGCGAGAAAACTGCAAAGGGGTACCCCTTTGCTAATTTGTAAAAATAAATCGAAATTTTTTTGTACCCGAATTAGTCTGCATTTAGTTTCATACATTCAGATTGTCAACCGGATAAAGAAATTTTATGCAAATTATGTATGGGAGGCGCGTTATTTCATATTTTGTATGGAGAGCATGAAATTTCATAAGACGATTATGTTGAAACTTCAATCGTCGATTACAGGCAAACCGAACGATGTTTTGACCCGATTTAAACGGAGCTTTATTCAAAATTAAATAACCATTCACAATTGGTACAATACTCCAGGAATTGGAACGATAATTTTTTTTGTATTTTTCTGGCGAGAAAACTGCAAAGGGGTACCCCTTTGCTAATTTGTAAAAATAAATCGAAATTTTTTTGTACCCGAATTAGTCTGCATTTAGTTTCATACATTCAGATTGTCAACCGGATAAAGAAATTTTATGCAAATTATGTATGGGAGGCGCGTTATTTCATATTTTGTATGGAGGGCATAAAATTTCATAAGACGATTATGTTGAAACTTCAATCGTCGATTACAGGCAAACCGAACGATGTTTTGACCCGATTTAAACGGAGCTTTATTCAAAATTAAATAACCATTCACAATTGGTACAATACTCCAGGAATTGGAACGATAATTTTTTTTGTATTTTTCTGGCGAGAAAACTGCAAAGGGGTACCCCTTTGCTAATTTGTAAAAATAAATCGAAATTTTTTTGTACCCGAATTAGTCTGCATTTAGTTTCATACATTCAGATTGTCAACCGGATAAAGAAATTTTATGCAAATTATGTATGGGAGGCGCGTTATTTCATATTTTGTATGGAGAGCATGAAATTTCATAAGACGATTATGTTGAAACTTCAATCGTCGATTACAGGCAAACCGAACGATGTTTTGACCCGATTTAAACGGATCTTTATTCAAAATTAAATAACCATTCACAATTGGTACAATACTCCAGGAATTGGAACGATAATTTTTTTTGTATTTTTCTGGCGAGAAAACTGCAAAGGGGTACCCCTTTGCTAATTTGTAAAAATAAATCGAAATTTTTTTGTACCCGAATTAGTCTGCATTTAGTTTCATACATTCAGATTGTCAACCGGATAAAGAAATTTTATGCAAATTATGTATGGGAGGCGCGTTATTTCATATTTTGTATGGAGAGCATGAAATTTCATAAGACGATTATGTTGAAACTTCAATCGTCGATTACAGGCAAACCGAACGATGTTTTGACCCGATTTAAACGGATCTTTATTCAAAATTAAATAACCATTCACAATTGGTACAATACTCCAGGAATTGGAACGATAATTTGTTTTGTATTTTTCTGGCGAGAAAACTGCAAAGGGGTACCCCTTTGCTAATTTGTAAAAATAAATCGAAATTTTTTTGTACCCGAATTAGTCTGCATTTAGTTTCATACATTCAGATTGTCAACCGGATAAAGAAATTGTATGCAAATTATGTATGGGAGGCGCGTTATTTCATATTTTGTATGGAGAGCATGAAATTTCATAAGACGATTATGTTGAAACTTCAATCGTCGATTACAGGCAAACCGAACGATGTTTTGACCCGATTTAAACGGATCTTTATTCAAAATTAAATAACCATTCACAATTGGTACAATACTCCAGGAATTGGAACGATAATTTTTTTTGTATTTTTCTGGCGAGATAACTGCAAAGGGATACCCCTTTGCTAATTTGTAAAAATAAATCGAAATTTTTTTGTACCCGAATTAGTCTGCATTTAGTTTCATACATTCAGATTGTCAACCGGATAAAGAAATTGTATGCAAATTATGTATGGGAGGCGCGTTATTTCATATTTTGTATGGAGAGCATAAAATTTCATAAGACGATTATGTTGAAACTTCAATCGTCGATTACAGGCAAACCGAACGATGTTTTGACCCGATTTAAACGGATCTTTATTCAAAATTAAATAACCATTCACAATTGGTACAATACTCCAGGAATTGGAACGATAATTTTTTTTGTATTTTTCTGGCGAGAAAACTGCAAAGGGGTACCCCTTTGCTAATTTGTAAAAATAAATCGAAATTTTTTTGTACCCGAATTAGTCTGCATTTAGTTTCATACATTCAGATTGTCAACCGGATAAAGAAATTTTATGCAAATTATGTATGGGAGGCGCGTTATTTCATATTTTGTATGGAGAGCATGAAATTTCATAAGACGATTATGTTGAAACTTCAATCGTCGATTACAGGCAAACCGAACGATGTTTTGACCCGATTTAAACGGATCTTTATTCAAAATTAAATAACCATTCACAATTGGTACAATACTCCAGGAATTGGAACGATAATTTTTTTTGTATTTTTCTGGCGAGAAAACTGCAAAGGGGTACCCCTTTGCTAATTTGTAAAAATAAATCGAAATTTTTTTGTACCCGAATTAGTCTGCATTTAGTTTCATACATTCAGATTGTCAACCGGATAAAGAAATTGTATGCAAATTATGTATGGGAGGCGCGTTATTTCATATTTTGTATGGAGAGCATAAAATTTCATAAGACGATTATGTTGAAACTTCAATCGTCGATTACAGGCAAACCGAACGATGTTTTGACCCGATTTAAACGGATCTTTATTCAAAATTAAATAACCATTCACAATTGGTACAATACTCCAGGAATTGGAACGATAATTTGTTTTGTATTTTTCTGGCGAGAAAACTGCAAAGGGGTACCCCTTTGCTAATTTGTAAAAATAAATCGAAATTTTTTTGTACCCGAATCAGTCTGCATTTAGTTTCATACATTCAGATTGTCAACCGGATAAAGAAATTTTATGCAAATTATGTATGGGAGGCGCGTTATTTCATATTTTGTATGGAGGGCATAAAATTTCATAAGACGATTATGTTGAAACTTCAATCGTCGATTACAGGCAAACCGAACGATGTTTTGACCCGATTTAAACGGATATTTATTCAAAATTAAATAACCATTCACAATTGGTACAATACTCCAGGAATTGGAACGATAATTTGTTTTGTATTTTTCTGGCGAGAAAACTGCAAAGGGGTACCCCTTTGCTAATTTGTAAAAATAAATCGAAATTTTTTTGTACCCGAATCAGTCTGCATTTAGTTTCATACATTCAGATTGTCAACCGGATAAAGAAATTTTATGCAAATTATGTATGGGAGGCGCGTTATTTCATATTTTGTATGGAGGGCATAAAATTTCATAAGACGATTATGTTGAAACTTCAATCGTCGATTACAGGCAAACCGAACGATGTTTTGACCCGATTTAAACGGATCTTTATTCAAAATTAAATAACCATTCACAATTGGTACAATACTCCAGGAATTGGAACGATAATTTGTTTTGTATTTTTCTGGCGAGAAAACTGCAAAGGGGTACCCCTTTGCTAATTTGTAAAAATAAATCGAAATTTTTTTGTACCCGAATTAGTCTGCATTTAGTTTCATACATTCAGATTGTCAACCGGATAAAGAAATTGTATGCAAATTATGTATGGGAGGCGCGTTATTTCATATTTTGTATGGAGAGCATGAAATTTCATAAGACGATTATGTTGAAACTTCAATCGTCGATTACAGGCAAACCGAACGATGTTTTGACCCGATTTAAACGGATCTTTATTCAAAATTAAATAACCATTCACAATTGGTACAATACTCCAGGAATTGGAACGATAATTTGTTTTGTATTTTTCTGGCGAGAAAACTGCAAAGGGGTACCCCTTTGCTAATTTGTAAAAATAAATCGAAATTTTTTTGTACCCGAATTAGTCTGCATTTAGTTTCATACATTCAGATTGTCAACCGGATAAAGAAATTGTATGCAAATTATGTATGGGAGGCGCGATATTTCATATTTTGTATGGAGAGCATGAAATTTCATAAGACGATTATGTTGAAACTTCAATCGTCGATTACAGGCAAACCGATCGATGTTTTGACCCGATTTAAACGGATCTTTATTCAAAATTAAATAACCATTCACAATTGGTACAATACTCCAGGAATTGGAACGATAATTTGTTTTGTATTTTTCTGGCGAGAAAACTGCAAAGGGGTACCCCTTTGCTAATTTGTAAAAATAAATCGAAATTTTTTTGTACCCGAATTAGTCTGCATTTAGTTTCATACATTCAGATTGTCAACCGGATAAAGAAATTGTATGCAAATTATGTATGGGAGGCGCGTTATTTCATATTTTGTATGGAGAGCATGAAATTTCATAAGACGATTATGTTGAAACTTCAATCGTCGATTACAGGCAAACCGAACGATGTTTTGACCCGATTTAAACGGATCTTTATTCAAAATTAAATAACCATTCACAATTGGTACAATACTCCAGGAATTGGAACGATAATTTTTTTTGTATTTTTCTGGCGAGAAAACTGCAAAGGGGTACCCCTTTGCTAATTTGTAAAAATAAATCGAAATTTTTTTGTACCCGAATTAGTCTGCATTTAGTTTCATACATTCAGATTGTCAACCGGATAAAGAAATTGTATGCAAATTATGTATGGGAGGCGCGTTATTTCATATTTTGTATGGAGAGCATGAAATTTCATAAGACGATTATGTTGAAACTTCAATCGTCGATTACAGGCAAACCGAACGATGTTTTGACCCGATTTAAACGGAGCTTTATTCAAAATTAAATAACCATTCACAATTGGTACAATACTCCAGGAATTGGAACGATAATTTTTTTTGTATTTTTCTGGCGAGAAAACTGCAAAGGGGTACCCCTTTGCTAATTTGTAAAAATAAATCGAAATTTTTTTGTACCCGAATTAGTCTGCATTTAGTTTCATACATTCAGATTGTCAACCGGATAAAGAAATTGTATGCAAATTATGTATGGGAGGCGCGTTATTTCATATTTTGTATGGAGAGCATGAAATTTCATAAGACGATTATGTTGAAACTTCAATCGTCGATTACAGGCAAACCGAACGATGTTTTGACCCGATTTAAACGGAGCTTTATTCAAAATTAAATAACCATTCACAATTGGTACAATACTCCAGGAATTGGAACGATAATTTTTTTTGTATTTTTCTGGCGAGAAAACTGCAAAGGGGTACCCCTTTGCTAATTTGTAAAAATAAATCGAAATTTTTTTGTACCCGAATTAGTCTGCATTTAGTTTCATACATTCAGATTGTCAACCGGATAAAGAAATTGTATGCAAATTATGTATGGGAGGCGCGATATTTCATATTTTGTATGGAGAGCATGAAATTTCATAAGACGATTATGTTGAAACTTCAATCGTCGATTACAGGCAAACCGATCGATGTTTTGACCCGATTTAAACGGATCTTTATTCAAAATTAAATAACCATTCACAATTGGTACAATACTCCAGGAATTGGAACGATAATTTTTTTTGTATTTTTCTGGCGAGAAAACTGCAAAGGGGTACCCCTTTGCTAATTTGTAAAAATAAATCGAAATTTTTTTGTACCCGAATTAGTCTGCATTTAGTTTCATACATTCAGATTGTCAACCGGATAAAGAAATTTTATGCAAATTATGTATGGGAGGCGCGTTATTTCATATTTTGTATGGAGAGCATAAAATTTCATAAGACGATTATGTTGAAACTTCAATCGTCGATTACAGGCAAACCGAACGATGTTTTGGCCCGATTTAAACGGAGCTTTATTCAAAATTAAATAACCATTCACAATTGGTACAATACTCCAGGAATTGGAACGATAATTTTTTTTGTATTTTTCTGGCGAGAAAACTGCAAAGAGGTACCCCTTTGCTAATTTGTAAAAATAAATCGAAATTTTTTTGTACCCGAATTAGTCTGCATTTAGTTTCATACATTCAGATTGTCAACCGGATAAAGAAATTGTATGCAAATTATGTATGGGAGGCGCGTTATTTCATATTTTGTATGGAGAGCATGAAATTTCATAAGACGATTATGTTGAAACTTCAATCGTCGATTACAGGCAAACCGAACGATGTTTTGACCCGATTTAAACGGAGATTTATTCAAAATTAAATAACCATTCACAATTGGTACAATACTCCAGGAATTGGAACGATAATTTTTTTTGTATTTTTCTGGCGAGAAAACTGCAAAGGGGTACCCCTTTGCTAATTTGTAAAAATAAATCGAAATTTTTTTGTACCCGAATTAGTCTGCATTTAGTTTGATACATTCAGATTGTCAACCGGATAAAGAAATTGTATGCAAATTATGTATGGGAGGCGCGATATTTCATATTTTGTATGGAGAGCATGAAATTTCATAAGACGATTATGTTGAAACTTCAATCGTCGATTACAGGCAAACCGAACGATGTTTTGACCCGATTTAAACGGATCTTTATTCAAAATTAAATAACCATTCACAATTGGTACAATACTCCAGGAATTGGAACGATAATTTTTTTGTATTTTTCTGGCGAGAAAACTGCAAAGGGGTACCCCTTTGCTAATTTGTAAAAATAAATCGAAATTTTTTTGTACCCGAATTAGTCTGCATTTAGTTTGATACATTCAGATTGTCAACCGGATAAAGAAATTGTATGCAAATTATGTAAGGGAGGCGCGATATTTCATATTTTGTATGGAGAGCATGAAATTTCATAAGACGATTATGTTGAAACTTCAATCGTCGATTACAGGCAAACCGAACGATGTTTTGACCCGATTTAAACGGATCTTTATTCAAAATTAAATAACCATTCACAATTGGGACAATACTCCAGGAATTGGAACGATAATTTTTTTGTATTTTTCTGGCGAGAAAACTGCAAAGGGGTACCCCTTTGCTAATTTGTAAAAATAAATCGAAATTTTTTTGTACCCGAATTAGTCTGCATTTAGTTTGATACATTCAGATTGTCAACCGGATAAAGAAATTGTATGCAAATTATGTATGGGAGGCGCGATATTTCATATTTTGTATGGAGAGCATGAAATTTCATAAGACGATTATGTTGAAACTTCAATCGTCGATTACAGGCAAACCGAACGATGTTTTGACCCGATTTAAACGGATCTTTATTCAAAATTAAATAACCATTCACAATTGGGACAATACTCCAGGAATTGGAACGATAATTTTTTTGTATTTTTCTGGCGAGAAAACTGCAAAGGGGTACCCCTTTGCTAATTTGTAAAAATAAATCGAAATTTTTTTGTACCCGAATTAGTCTGCATTTAGTTTCATACATTCAGATTGTCAACCGGATAAAGAAATTGTATGCAAATTATGTATGGGAAGCGCGATATTTCATATTTTGTATGGAGAGCATGAAATTTCATAAGACGATTATGTTGAAACTTCAATCGTCGATTACAGGCAAACCGAACGATGTTTTGACCCGATTTAAACGGATCTTTATTCAAAATTAAATAACCATTCACAATTGGTACAATACTCCAGGAATTGGAACGATAATTTTTTTTGTATTTTTCTGGCGAGAAAACTGCAAAGGGGTACTCCTTTGCTAATTTGTAAAATTAAATCGAAATTTTTTTCTACCCGAATTAGTCGGCATTTAGTTTCATACATTCAGATTGTCAACCGGATAAAGAAATTTTATGCAAATTATGTAATTGAGTAGCCAAGATTTCGGCTAGCACATCACTTGCTTGCTAGCCGATCGAGTATGTACCCCAATATTATAGACTAATTTAAACGCAGGTCGTTTCAGGACCTCCAATTATTTCGAAAATGATGTAATGTTTTAACATTGAAGACAACAAATTTCTTACCTTCAAAATTGGTGACTAACCATCAGGTAAATTTGAAGAAATGCAATGAACAATTTCTGTGACAAATTTGATTCACGATTCGTAGGTCACGTTGGTCAAGGAATTATTTGCAGATTATGTATTGGAAGTGAGGTGTGGAAGGACGAAAAACCGGAACTTTCCAATTATTTCGAAAATGTTTTAAAGTTTTAACATCGAAATTGTATATCTTAAAAAGCAGTAAGATTGGTCGGAAATATAAAGAACTGGGACAAAACATTTTCATCTTAAGGTAATCAGTCGGGAGCTATCTACAGGCTAAATTTCTTTAATAAAACACAAACGATTTGGTTCAGGTTTACATTCAGTTTTATTATTGAATCCATTTAAAACATTCAAAATGATTTTACATCCAAATGGTGTCTACGTATGTAATAAAATACTTTATGAAAATTATAATCAAAATTGTAAACATGACGCCTAAACATGAAATAATAATAATAATAATAATAATAATAAGGTTTCCAGTACACTAATAATTCAAAAAATAGTAAAATAAATAAAACATTAAATAATAATAATATATTACTATATTTTTTTAGTTTTCGTCAAAATTTGAATATTTCCATTTTTTGAATTAATTTTTTTTATATTTTATTAATTTTATTGTTTTCAAACAATTTGTGCATGTATTTTTAACTAATTAATGGTAAATAGTAATGAATCAGGCACATCAATTGTTTGAAACCTCAAAAAGCAGTCTTTTGGTTGGTGTATGTATGTGGTGTTTTGCGTATTATGAATTCATGCAATTTTTCAAAAAAAATTAATTTTAACGAAACAACAAGAACACGGAAAATTAATTTTTGTATAGGTTTTTACCGATTACTTAAGCGTTTCAAGAAACTGGCTTAAATCGTATTCCTCCTCGTATTGTCGATCGTCCCAAAGTTCGGGAAGATTTTCAAGAATATTTTTCACAGATGACGTTCCACCATTTTTATTATTCGCCGCATTATTGATTGCGGTTTTACTTTGCTGCTGATCGTTCAGATTGAACAAATCGAGCAGTTGATCTGTACCCATCGACTCCATTGACGAATTTTCACTACTCACCACAGTATTCGCCGTAACCAGCTTAAATTTCTGCAGACCCATAATTTTTTCTTCGAGCGATTTTCGTGTGATTAAACGATACACATTTACCACTTTCTTCTGGCCAATACGATGTGCCCGATCCATTGCCTGTAAATCTTTCATGGGATTCCAATCGTGTTCAACGAATATCACGGTATCTGCACCAGTGAGATTTAATCCTAGGCCACCAACCTGGGTTGTTAACAGTAGAACATCGATACTTGGATCATTATTGAATTTTGTAACAATGTCGTGCCGAGCACTAGCCGGTATACTACCATCCAACCGTAAATATGATACGGCCGGTAGATGTTTACGTAGTAAATCGTTTTCGATGATATCCAGCATGGCTTTAAGCTGACAGAATATTAGGGCACGGTGCTGATTAACCGAAATGTCATCGTTACCAATCCCACAATCAAGAAGTAATTGTCTGTGAATGAGAAATAAAATTATAGATTCGATAAAGCCTCGGATTTATAAATGGTTATAATTTTACTTTAAAGCCGGTAATTTTCCAGAATGTTCAATGTCATCGAGGGAACTGTTCACGCGAGATAAATCGTTCTGTACTTTCGCATAATCTGGATGGTGTGGTTTGAGAACGAGTTTTGGATGGTTACATACATTTTGTAGATATCTGCAGAAAAATGAAATCGGTTAAATTCGTAACTATACCAATGAGAAAATAATAATACCGTAGCGCCTGAAACACGTGTGTTTTATTAATCTTTTGCTGTGAATCGATATTCTCAAGGCAATTCCTTATTTCATTATTCAACTGTGTCTTACTCAAGTCTTCGTATAATTTCTCTTGCAGCGTACTCAATTCGCACAGTAAATCTTGTGTTATTTTGGGTGGCAAGTCGGTCAATACATCTTCCTTGACACGTCGCAGTAGGAACGGCAACACTTGTCTATGCAGACCCTCCATAGCTAAAGCTCCTGCCTCTTGTTCTTTGGGCGAACTTTTTGGGTCGCGACTTGCTAATATCGGCCTGCTAAATTTGGCCATAAACTCTTTTTCTGTGCCGAGAAATCCGGGCATGAGAAAATCAAAAAGCGACCACAGCTCGAGCACATTATTTTGTATCGGAGTCCCCGATAAAATCAACCGATGATTTGCGACCACCTGTTTTATGGCCTTCGAACATTTTGTCTTGCCATTCTTAATGATATGACCCTCGTCCAGTACGCAATAGTTCCAGTGAATTGAACTAAAGAACTCAATATCTTTGCGCACGATGTCATACGATGCCACAACCAAATTAAAACGTACAATTTTGTCCCGTAATTTCATTCGATCGACCGGCAATCCTACATAGTGAAGCGGTTGTAAAAATTTATTTGGTAAAAATTTTTCTATTTCGTACACCCAGTGTCCCGTTAGCGTGGGCGGACATATGACAATACTCGGAAGTGGTGTCATGTTCTCGGCTTGCCGCTGGAAATGATCACCAGCCAAAATACATATTGTCTGCAGTGTTTTACCCAAACCCATATCATCACACAGAATACCGTGTAGCCTGTACTTATTTAAAAACCATAACCAATTTATACCCGCTTGTTGGTAACTTCGCAGCTCTGCATTTATTGGGACCGGAACTTTAAAGTCCGGTATACTTTTTGGAGTAAACAAATAATTAAGAAATTTACGATCAATTTCTTTTTGTGCCCGTAATTTAACAGATAATTTATCCGATAGCTCAGGTGTATTTCCATCTAGTGGCATCAATTGGATTAAGGTTGCAAAACAGTGCGTTGACATTAGACGTACCGATAAATCTGGATCACTCATGCGACCGAGCAGCGGCACAATCATTAATACGACATACGGCACAATATTATACTGCAATTTATTTATAATACAACCAATCGCTTCGACAGCACCCTGCCGACTTAAAATATTCTCGATGGATCCCAATATCGGTACAATATTCTCGATCACAACGTCCATAACGTTTGAAGTCCGAATTGTTGAGAAAACGGCTAAACATCGACTAGCTAAATGGCGAATCACTTTTAACGGGTGTCTCAGGAGTATACATAATTTTGGTAATAACACAAATAGATCGTCATACAGAGTCACATCAATATTTAATGAGGCGATTTCGATTAGTTGCAACGCTGTGACTAAATCATTGGTTTCTGGCTCGGAAATCGGTTCAGTATGTCCCAGTATTGCGATATATTCATTGGTTATAGTTTTTGTTATAAAATCAGTCATAATGTCCCATACTATTGGAGCTTTGAGTTTGAGGTCTTTGTTAAAATGCGTACATATTATGTTGATCACAAATGTTGCACCAATTCTTTGGATACGATTCTGCTTGCGGGCCTGAAATTAGAATAAAAAAATAAAAATTATTTAATCATTTCGAAGGAATAAAATGAATTAATTCTTAGTCGATAAATTTTCATTTTTACGCCGCGATGGCGATTTTATTTTTTATTGACACTACACGGAAGACCAATCAATAATTAAAACGTCTAAGAGTTTTTTCGTTTTCTGTAGGAATATAATTAATAAAGCGAGCAATAAATAAATTAATTTCCCAGATATGTACTGGTTGGAACTTTGAATAAAAGGAGAGAAGCTAGTTTTCGTGTCTTTTTATATGAATCATTATTGGTTTTCCCGATCTCTAGAAGTCACTAGAGTATGCAATCTTAACTCTCCAATTCTAGGATGCACCATAATAGATGGATCATAATATGTTGAAGTGCAGTATTCAGGCTTCCACCGGTGACGAAAGTACCACTATCGCAGTGACTAGATGATGTATTCTAGAAGCCCTCATCTATTTTGTGGCTACTGGAGATGAACCAATTACTCACCAGATTAAAAACATTTTCAAAACGATCATTGGTTATGCTGATGACCTGAGGAAGTTGATATCAGTGTCAACCCTAATAAAAAGGTATGCACCATGTTTATGGACTGTAGGAAAACTCAATTTCCCGTGCTACGGTTTCAAGATGAAGTCCTGCAAAGACAGACAATACAGCTTACTTCACCTGTCAAGAAACGTTTGGAAAAACGTGGTGTATTAGTCCACAAATGACAATACGGCTATATCAAAGCATAAGGCATATAATTTCGTTCACGGATCTAGTTTGTTGGCCAAAAACAGAACAAGCAAAAACTGGCACAACACAAAATAAAATTTAAGGTTAATCTGCCAAAATATCAAATGTATGGCCGGTTCTAAGGGCATCAAACTAAAAATCTTTGGGAAAATCTAAAATCGTGTTTGAAGCGGAAACTCTCACAATAAGAATGTATCAGTAAAAGATGCAAGAAAACTTGGATCTTCCAAATCTCGGACAGCCAAGCAGCATTGCTAGCCCTAACGGGTCTTATATTATAAGCTGAGTGGATAGAGCTGTTATTGCATTTTAAATTAACTAAGCAAGGAAAACAAAATTACCTTAATTTGGTCCCTAACCTTTCTCGGAAAAGAGGAAGCCCCTCACTTTCATAGGCCCCTCACCTTCATTGGCCCCGAAAACTGCGTTCCCCATTCCAAGCATCGTTTACACAGAAATAAGGACTGGGTAAAAAAACACCATCGGAACAAGTTGGGGAAATACCGCTTGGAATGACACAAACTAAACAGCTTCTTACTTACAACATCGGGCAACTAGGCGGATTCAAATTGGATCATTAAATCCTGAGATCCCTAGTATGGTATATGACATGGTATGGTTTAACGGTCACTTGGAAAAACAGCGAAACGTCAATCGGACCGTTACAGATCCTGCAACATAGCGAGGGAACATAATAACATACATTACAATAGCCTAAAATTTAATTTGGTATTTGATCTGGGATGCACAATAGATCTAAGGTCACAGTACAGAGCGCCCCCTTGTAAGCCCACAATCATCAACAAAACAATGACTTATTGTAGAAGGTTCGCTGATTAAAGATCTTTAAATCTCCTATGATGGTAACAATTACATTGAAGATGCAATCAATAAATATTAGGAAAAATAATGGACCAATGTGAGAACCTTGTAGAACTCCAGATGCAATTTTATTTAAATGGTGAAGTCTTTCTTTACAGTGATTCTTGGAATTGAAATCTTAACTGAAGGCGGAATAAGCCGTGTCAATTTACTGGTGTTGTTGAACAGCTTTCACAATACTTCTGAAATTTAAACTAAATTTTATGGGGTCGATTTTGCTGGTTTAAACCCATGTTGGCAGCTAGAGATAACGTAAAATGATAAATTTAAAGCTTCTGTACTCAAGGATTTCCGAATAACTTTGATTTGGAGAAAGTTTTGAAAGCTTTTCATTTAGTACGAAAAATGCCTTTTAGTAGTGATTTCTTGGAGAGCAAGCTACTTTGAGAATAAAAGATTATTCGTTCTGGATGACAGTATGTTGAAGTTATGAGTGACTGCAGACTGGTATTTTAGTAGGAAAAATTTCGCGACTATGCTGACTATTACTTGTGAAGAAGACGGGAATAAGTGTCATATTAAAATAGCCTTCGAATTGGATGGTGATGTTCATGTTAATGAAGAATGATTTGTAGTTTCTGATGTCTTTTTAATTTTATGATAAGGCTGTTTCAAATTTTTAAATTAATCAAAACATCATCATACCATTACCCAAATAATCGAGTACAATTTATCGACATTCGATTTGATGTTGTGATTAAAGGCATTCTTCTAGTTGATATTTATCAAGTGCTAATTGAATTCGTAATCATTATTTCTTCTAAACTTGTGCAGTAACAGTCAACAATAAGGCATGTTGGATGCTGCATAGAATGGTAGACAGTCAGACGGAATAATTTATTTTGCTATTAAAAGTTTCTTCCATGCGATATCAAAAGTCCATTCGAAACCGTCCCCGGTTGTCTGACTGGTAACGATGGGATATTTCGTGTTTAAAATAAATTTTTGGAATTTTGTAGTCTTAAAAGTCGTTCTGTTCATATTTTGTTTGTAAATAAAGCAAATATTTATATCGTTCTCAAAGGCATCGGGTTTGAGTTTCGCTAGACTGGTGTAAATCCAGGCTTAGTAGTCCGTAATACATTCAACCAATTTCTAAGCAGATTCCTGTTGGATGAATTGGAATTTAAGAATGGTCCATCGTCCACCGGAAGGCAGTAGGATATTTAGTTGTATATGCCACCATTTCGTAGTTCCTGCACTGTTCTAATAGTAAGATATTCTTCGGATTTAAAAACTTTGCTGATCTTTTGGCCTGTTCACATCAGTGGTGAAGAATGGATATTCCCTTGGTTTTACCCGATTGATAGTTCAGGAGGTCATCAGTTTGTTTACTATCGAGAACTCCTTTTTAATCCTAAGACTAATTTAATTGCTTATTTTCGTTGTGATTGATGCCGTTCTTTACGATAAATTTTATAACCGAGATATATATATATATATCGGAAGTGGTGATCTGATTTATTCATTGGCGATTACCAACAGTTTGGTAAGTTAAATTCCAAATAGCTACAGATCCTGCTGTACCTTTATCCGACATTCGATGAACGTTTTATTAAAAATTAATCTTTGGTCAATCGAAATCGACAGAAAATTTTCTAAAATAATTTGACGCTGCTAGGATGGTAGAGAACAGTGGTCGATGAAGAACCCGATGGACGAACAATGGACGATGAAGAACCCGATGAAGAGATTTCAAATTAAGTAACAAATGCAACTTTTTTCCGAATGTGATTTTACGAAATTTACGAATAATTTATCTCTTGTTTAAATTCACAACTCTCGGGAATAAAGAATCGACCGCAGGAAAAACGAGTTACCTACATTCAGGGGCTAGTGTTACCGACGAACTTCAGCACCAACCACTCAGCGGTGGCTTATCTTAACTCAGTGGTGGACCGTCGATTTCTAATTTGAATTTTGGGCCATATGTCACTCGATTGAGGACTTAACATTATTTTACAGAACATTAGTTTGTATAATTTCAAGTCGTTCGCATTTTAAAGCTGTTTAGGTGTTAGCAGTGTTATTAAGCACACATTCCACGGTGGTCCTAGATAACTCTTTCTTTGGTGTTTGTAATCCAGAAATACGAAAAGTTTCATAATCTTTTAAACAAAATTAAAATGTATGGTCGATTTAGAAATTCTCATTGATAGCAATCAAACTGGATATATAAGATAAAAGGTTCAGCGCAGGGTACTAACTCGTTCGTATATTTAACAGAAAACTACAATTTCGAAATTCGCATATTAACATCGCTCGTAGAAGTTGGAGCAGGATAAAAAAAAACAGAACCATTATTCAACTCAGTCCTAACTGGTTTGCAAAAGTGGTCAACCAAATTCTGTTTTTATAAGTCAGATAAGTCAATCAGTTACCATCAAACGTGCCCTTGATAAATACTCATTAAGAATAAAGTTTGATTAAAGTTGTTTCTCAGAACTGTACGACACTCGATAAACGTAAAAGTCGGAAAAACGCGTAAGTCTCGACAGCATATTAATGCAAATCAACCTTAATTTAGTATCTGAAATTCTATAATTCCAAAGGTTAGATAACACACCAAATTCCCGGATGGAGCATGACAATGCATTAAATAGAGATTCGTCGAAATCTTAACATCTTATCAGCACTACGAATCAGAGATGCAAATAAAATTTAACAATGACTAAAGAATATGTTTTCTTGTGCACACAAATATCTATTTTTAGTCATATTATGGAAAAACCGACGAGGCATACTGTCAACATCTCTGATGTTTCCTGTTTTGTTATACATATTTTGTATAACGAGTTCAACTGCAATTTATTATTGTTCTAGAATTATATCTAAGTGGCACGGCTGCATTTAATGAATCATTGCAGTACAAAACAAATGCATTTGCACAAGTGAAAATAAAATCAATTCGAAACGGCATTAAGCATAACAAATTCATGTTTATGCAGCTTAGGCACGTTCCGATCACACACGCGTTCTTATAATTTTTTAATACCACATAAGCTTCGGTGATCACGCTTTAACCATGAAAAATAGATAATAATACTTACGGGATCATCGACTTCAGCTGCATCATCTGGATTATTGTCCGTGGTTGGCGGTCGCCCAGGTCCACGAATCGTTTGCACTTCAACTATTTCATTTTTATTATTCAACGTTAAAATACCGTGATACGGATTCGCCACCGTCACATTCTTTGTGTCGTACGTTTTTATCAGATTCATGGGAAATATAATTTTTGGTGTAAAATCAGCATCACTCTTTAGGAGGCGACATAAATTCGTAATTATTTTACTATTTGGACATGGAGTCCGCTGTGTTATTTGGCCCAAAAGTAGTACTAAATATTTAGCCGACAACTGTTGCAATAATTCACATTCCTCGCGTTTAATCGATTCCATGAGGGGTTTTATAATGGGATTTAGCTTTTCTGGTAGACATTTTAAACAAACCACCGCTCCGGCGAGGGCCGCTTGCACACTTATATTCAAATTATTTTGTTCTCGACTAGTCACGGTAAAGGAATTTTGTACGCTTTTGCGTCGATCTTCCAGCATTTCGGCGATTTTATTCTTTAGTTGATATTTTACTCGCAAATTCTCGGTCATAGTGGTACACAAGTATTGGATTTGGTCTAAGGTTAAAATGCTTAAATTTTCTAATTCGGTAACTGGGATTTTATTTTGTTTCAGAGTTGCTATAAAATCACGCGATTCTTGTAGCAGCCGGGTAAATAAAATTGCGACTTCATCATAGTAAATGTATTCGTTAAGACAAGCGTATAATTTCTCTTGGAGCTGTGGTGGACCGGGCAAAATTGTTTCATCACACATTGCCCAATTTGCGATTACTTGGCTGGTAATTAGTCGCTGTAACGCCGATCGGGAATTTAGATATCCGATCAGGAGTATTGTGTACCGATCAATCGGGTTCTCCATTGTTGCCGTATACACGACTCCGGGATCGCGCAGCACGATTAATTTCGATAATAGTCCTAACATTTGTGATGCATTACATCGTGCTTTAATCACGTTCTTCTCTCTTATATCTATTGGAATAGTTTCAGTTCCGCCTAAAAACATTTTCTGCAATGGTTTCTCACCTTCGTATCCAAGTTTTGGATTAGTGCATACCGAGCGTGAATATACCAGAGTTGACGGATCAAATGCTAATTTAGCTGGTTGCATTGCTAAACACAACCAGGATGAGATCCATGGGCAAGATGCATGCAGTAATGCAGAAAGTTCTCCTTGCAAAACCAAATTATTCCATACTTGTATAGCGATCTTTTGTATATCGTCGATGTGCTCGACCAAGACTCGTTGGAAAACATGACGTAACGAGTCCTGTAACAATTCGGTAGGCCAATCTTTTACACCAAAATTTAGTTTCATTGAGTTTTCAATGATCGGAGGCGACTCATCAGCAATAGCTTCATGTTTTGTCGGCTCAGTTAATGTTAATAGTGTCTGAAGTGTTGATCGGCGAACTGAGCTTGAACTGTGTGATAAGAACGGCCAAAGTCGAGGAATTAATTTCGCCATTGGTTCCATTCTATAATAAAATTTATATTAAACATATGATCAAGAATTGAGATTAAATATAACTTACTCTATAGAAATTGAGGCATTTGGTAGGCGCAGTATGGATGATAAAAGCCCCATAAAGCTGTTGCATGCCGATGTTAATTCGTCCTGGTCGAGTAGAAGATCCCACAGCATTTTAACGATATTCGATACCTCTTCGGGCGTAAGTAATTTTGGCAGCCAGCTAACCACCGGGATTAATGTAGAAGCCGCCACAGCTCCAACATCATCGACCGAATCAAAAAGCCCCGCTAAAATATCTTTAATTAAAACCGGAAGAAATCTCGTCAGCAAATCCTCGCGAACTACTAATAAATATTTCAGCCCAAGCAATCCACCATGTCGCACTTCCCAATCCTTGTGCTTGGTTAGCATTACCAAAACTTCGATACATTTCTCGACTTTTTCGTTTGACATTTGTTTAAGCACTGTACCCAAAACTTGAGCACACGTTTCACGGACCGGTGCCACAACTTGATCCGAAACAAAATCACCAAAACGATCGAGAGCCAAGACGCACAACAATCGTAGTACTACATCCTCCAGCCACAATTGATGATTAAATTCCATTTCATCCGCCGTCATGTAACAACTTTTCCCTGCCGAATCTGCATGAGTTTTGATCAGTTCACGTAAAGCGGTCGCAACACCATGTCTCGTTTCCCATCGCGGTGACATTAAATCACAAAATAATTTTGTGGAAAAATTTTCAAATGGCCAGTCGATTATGTCGCCCCATGAACCGGTTGCATCGGGCACGGGTGCATTTAAATTCAAATGATTTACATCACTGTTGCATTCGATTTTAACTTTTTTGGTTTCTGGCTCCAAATCAGCTGGGCTTGAATTCGTACGACTAAATATACTCGAACTACCCGAATTATTTTGGCGAGCTTTGCGTTTCGCACGGTTTTTCTCGCGACACGAGAGCGAACAATTTGCATCATTGTTCGGCGGTTTCATATTTAGCAATTCTTGCACAGATAAAAGTCGGGCAGGTTGGACACGTTTTTGATTATTTTCTGATGTGGTAGATATGTTCATATCATCCAATGTTACGATATCGTCGATGGTAACGCCCGTATCGATCGTTGAATTTAAACCAAATTTTTCGTTTAATAACTTACGTTGTCGTGCAAGCCTCTCATTTATATTATCGTCCTTGTCTTCTTGAAAATCGAATTCGGTACCCTCCGAGCCCATTAGCCGAGCACTGTGTTCCAAAATTTTTGACCAATCGAACTTTTCGAATGTAAATCGATTCGAAGGGGTTGATGATGACGTAACCATTTCGTTATTTTCTTCTTTCTTCACGCCATTCGTATTCACTGGTTTTGGGCTCCATTTCGGCGTATTATTTAGAATCGCTTCGACTGCCTGGGCTGCCGCAATTCGAGTGTCCCAGTTAGCATTTTGCAGGTAATTTATAACACGATTTAGTAAATTGTGTAGTTCATGTGGATGAAGACGTTGAACTTCGCCAATTTGTTTAGCGGCCGCACGTCGTGTAACACTTGATGATCCCGATTCGAGCAGTATAAATAATCGATCCAATCTAGGATGAATCGTAATTTTATTATTAAAATGAGTTTTAATTTTATTTTACTGATTCGTATTTACCTAGACGTCATTTTGGCTGTATCGTTTGTATACAACTACCGTTCATTCCTGAAATTGTAATAAAACACGAAAATTACGAATTTTTTGATAAAAAGGAATCCTTTGTTGTACAAATACTGTTTTGTTTTCCATCTCTTTTAAACTGGATGTTGTAGAAATGCTGTATTGTTTGTTACTTTTTTATGTTAAATTTACCAGGTCGTTTTCCCTACGAATACTTGCCTGCCTGACAACAAAAGCAGGAAGTTTGAATGTATTTGTTTACATATAGTGCGACATTATCCAACATCGAATGCAAGAAAGTGTATCGTTTCTTTTGGTCCATAAGAACTATGTATTGCTTAGTTTATTATAATCGACAAAATTACTAACGAAAAGTTCTTTTCGCAGAATTTGGAACAATAGCTAGCTAAATCATTTTGTTTTATCAAAACACAACTTACATCTGCTGCTATATTTACAATACAATACCAGCTGATCAAATTGTAATACATGCGCAAAAGTTCAAGTATAGTAAGAAGAAATACGAAATAGATAAAACAAAGCGCTACAGATAACATTTTAGCGTAGGAGTTCCAAATATTTAAAACTAAATACCCATGTTTAGTAACCGCAAACACAAGGCCATTAAAAATTAATCGCGTTTTGCGTAAATGTACACAACTAATTATAATATTCAGCTTATCATAATTAGAACCATATTCTAACATTAAAAAGGCCAGATGAGCTAGCTTGCAAATTTTACATGTCACGGAATCCAACAGTGAAAATTACGAAATGGTACTACTTGTTCACATTTCCTACTATTAAAATATCGATTGTATCTCATAAAACTATTGGTTTCGATTTAACAATTGCAGCACGCGATCTATTTTAACGAGCGTGTGACACAATCGCGGTGATTTAGATAGTTAGTTGTAAACATCAGATAACGAAATGTTTATTTTGGTCAGTTATTTGGAAATTTTAAACTGCTGTTTGGTTTTTTTGCGATCACAATTCCATAATGACTAAACTAGTTGTAAAACTGCAAAATTAATTCAGACTGCGCTTTACTGAAGCCTCATGGAGAACGTTAAAATATCTAGAGGACTTAGAAAACTTTAAAAGCTAGCTCTCAGTCAAGAATGAGAAGCTTCGTAAAGAGACAGCTTAGGATAGAAAATCATTCTACCGTGAATTAAACAACAAAAGTACTCGGCGGCTTTCTTTACGAAATTTTTAGGTCACACGAGGAATCTCAAACAAGCCCCGTTCTTTATAAATAATGTTTAAAAACGGTCGAGATATCTAAGATTAGTTATCAAAATTCTTAGCTTTTCTTTCTTCAAAGATAAAGGCGTCTTGTGCAATGTGCCTCAGAAGACTTCTCAAACTAAACTCTTGTAATACACAATCGTTCATGCAATGTTTCAACAGATGTCACTAGAAGAGTAGAAGTATTCAATTGTCCTTGTCCGTTGACTTTTCATCTAGCATCCAAAAGGATATAGCGAAAGTACTTCATTTTGAAGTTGGCAGAGAAAACCATTTGAGCGTAGCTTAATAATGAACATAGTTATTGACAGAATTTATTTACGATTATTAAGGACATGGAAAAATAAATAGGAACGAGGTTTTGAGTAGAATACATTTTATAAACCGATTTCTCTTGCGAGCTTAATCTTATTTTATAGCTTTTATATATTTACATACAAAAATTTACATTTTTTTATATATTTATCCCATAGTTCTTGCGAGGCTAATATAGATTTCCAATAGTAAAATAGATTTACCTCCTAATAGAAAAAAATATACAATACACGAGTCTTCTTATGTATATTTTCCTCCAGGTTAAAGGATACGGGGATTCATACTCCACGTTAACGCTAGACATTGGGTGGTGTTAATCGTAATCTGCTTATAACCGGCAAGGATGGCAAGTAATCATAACATTGTAAAAAATAACTCAGTCTTAAACGGTTACTCGGATATCTGGCACCCTCCGGATCAAGTAGCCTTATTTATGTACCACAGATCTAGATACAGATGGATACTCTTTTTATCCACTACTCGTACGACTTAATATTATAAACGTAAATGAAGAGTCAAGCTCTCTAACAAATCCGGTATCGGTTGTCGAGGAAACTTTAGCCTTTAGTCAAAATTTGAAATAATTTTCATTTATTGTAACCCCAAAGTTCAAACTCGTTTTACGACATAAATAATAAACTCCAACTCTTCGACTATACGTTTGGGGTTTCTTTAACATTACATGGCGTTTTTGTTTTTTTTTCGTTTAGACTTTAGTATAGTATTTGATCAACTTAACACCGTATCGTAATTCCATGTTGTACTATGAAAATATGCGCAAACTTTTTGTATGCAGCTTTACAGAATTGCAGATGACCGGCTCTCTAATAAATGCGGGAAATACTGCTGAGGTAACTTTGGTAGAGGTAACCTAGGCCTGGTTTCCAAGGCGCAAAGAAAAAACGGAACACAAACAGAAGCAATGCTGATTTCTCAAAATAACTACTACGGATAATAGTACGACTGAAGCGGGTGCCCAACTATTAAATGAGAAGGATGGGCCAACGAGCTCAACAAGATGCCTATGGTGGAAAAAACCGTCAATGATAACAAAACGCTTGGATCGGCTAGGGTGGCGGTTCATCACAAAAGAATTCACCCATGACTGTGCAAAATACCAAACTGCAGGTAATTAGAAAACTGCTATTAAGCCCTTCAACGAGGTGCTCAAGGAGCACCTAGTGGTGTTTGAGATCGACAGGGCACAGGCATAACGTGGAAAAGACTTTATCCTCCACCTATCTAGAATAATGAGGGATTATCTTGAACCGGCTCCATCTTGCCGGAGTGCATTACGGTGTAACAAGCAAGTAAAATTGACATCGTGGGCCGACTAGCAGTCTCTGATCCTATACAAGGCTGTATAGGAAGTCTAGGTGTGGTTTGGACTGGAGCCAGATTGTGGTTGTCGCCAGAGAGGATATTAGTAGACCTCGACCGGACTTGGATCACAGAGGAAAATATTAAATTTAATAAAATAATTTTTAAATAACTAAATATTTTTTTGCTACAAAATTACTGAAACACTAACCGTCGAAATATCTGACTTATATTAGCTTACCTTCCATACGATGGAGAAAATATCCCACCTGGTATTATATAGATAATACATATCCAATACCAATTGGAATTCCTTCAGAACTATACCAGGAAATTCATTACCCGTACCAGTCCCAAAACCTCTTTATCTATACAGGCAGGGGCTTGATGATCTAGTGGACAGCGTGTCCACATAAATAAACGATAATCTGACGATTATAATAAAGCAATTGTACTTGCGTGTTCTCTCATTAAAAGTCCTCAGAATGTACAAATACGAAGTAAGAAGTGCATTCGTGGAGGCGGTACTGTGATAAAACACAGGAGTCTATGTGCGGAGGTATCTAGGCCACGTATGGTTCTACCGACCCTACGCATCGCCAGCTATCTTAAACGATCGGATGGCCTTTAGACTGCAACTAGCGCGGATTTCTGGAGCTACTAAATGCCGGGACTTGTAAGCCAAATAAAAAACAAGAGGAAACTGTTTTGGTCAATAAACAGGTTTAAGCCCTTCAAATCGACAAGATCTCGAATGGATAACAATAGACACTATCTTGGCGTTACCGTGGCTTGAGGCTATTTTCAAAGCCGACATAGAACTTTGTCACATTCCTAGGAAATCGACTGACGTAACGGTTAGAATTATACCTAAGGCGAAAAAAAAATTCACTGCAATTACAAAGCTCTAAGACTTATAAATCTATAGTCTTTTCCCCGAAAATTTTTGGAAAGACAAATAGATGTTCAATCGAATCAAATAAGCTGCCAAACCCTCAATAAGCGTATAAGGGGAAATTTGTTCTATCTACTAGGCACTATTTTGTGTTCCCTTTCAAGAAATCTTTTAATTATAACGAATTATTCATTATAACCCTTCTGAATATAGAGGGAACCTTTAACAACCCCAGACCGGGGAGATCACTCGGGCTCTCACGGGTCTGGAATGAGCGAGTCCATGGATAATCAATTAACAGATTCGTGAGCAGACAAACCACAAGGTGGAGTGTTTCACACTTCTGTGAAACTTGGACCTGTAACTGAACCAGGAATTGAGCTGTTTTTGAGTGGTTCAAAATTCGGATGAAAGTGTCAATTTTACCTTGTCAGAAAAAGCGAGGTACATGGGTTTCATTTTAGACAGCAAACTAAGCTTTCCGGGTTAAGATAGCTCAATAACGGGTTTTCTTGCAAAAGTGCCTTTACGAAAACATGGGGTTTGAAGACTTATCGTACACTGGCGCTATACTTCAACCATTGGGTCAATTATGTAGGGTCACTGTCTCGTGGCCGACTCCAAATGTTCCTAGTCTTACGTGGAAGTGCAACGAACGACGTGTGCATCATGACTATTATATAGCTCTGTCTCATAGGTGAACACGCAAACAGACTTGGTATCTCCCCTTGTGATTACTATTGTAACTCGCATGATGAAGAAATATTTAATTTGCTTTGGAATTCTTGGAGCTGCCCTGTTAAATGACTTGACGGGCCTCTGTGCGAGTCGAGGTCAAGGCAAATTCTATGCTTCGTTGAAAGCTCTGGATGGTTTCAATGAATATGGAAGTAACGGTGCAGTGCGGCTACGGACCAAGTGTCTTTATGCCGGTTCTTTAGGACCACCACAATAATCTAACATAAAGGAAAAGGAAGTTACTGGTTCGGGTCCGTCGAATTCAAGACGAATCGCAACGTCTATCACAGCAACACTATTGTTGAAAAGAGACAATTAATCAACTGTACATAGTCCTTCGTCGGGTATCATTATTCGTTAATCGTATTGATTTATTTTTATAGAATTTGGTTAAGCCCTACCATCAACCAGAGTATTCCTCACACCAACAAACCTCAGTAGAAAAGCAATAAAACAAGCCGTTCCTACTTGTAGGCCATTAAGCACCCGCATTTTGGAGTAAAACCGCACGATTTCTTAAATGCGGTTCTATACAACATTATAACATAGGCTTTTTGAAGTTTACTTTCAAGATGAAATCTTCGGCAAGTTCCCTGAAAAAAGGATAGTTCGCCTATATTTCGTCGTCAAATAAAGACCAGTAATGTGATAATCCATAATTAATCAGAAAACGAATTTTTCCAAAGCTTTAAGAAAAATTGTGGAAAATTGGAGTCAACTTTTTGAAGATTTTCAAAAGCAATGCATGCTGAAGAGTTGAAATAGCTGTTACCGAATCACAACAAACTAGTAAGCGAAAAAACCCTACGAAATATTTATAGTCACAATACTATTGCCTAAATCACAATTAGAAGTGGATCTCAGAAATTTTTAACAATCAATCAAAAAGATTTGGTCCGATAAGTTTGATAAGAGGGGACTTAGTTCGGCACAAATACCAAGGTATTGTACTGAATTTATTAAAACAACAACAAAGTTAAAAATATTTCAACTCGGGTGTGAAACTAGTATAGGCGGGGCATAAAGCATTTCACGAAATTTGTTTGGTTTTGAGTTCGGGAGCGAGTATGATGCTTTTTTTTCGATGTCATGTACGCAGCATAAAAGAAAAGTTACAAAAACTTGTTAAGTCCAATCTTCTCGCAATGTAAACCATCGTAAAAAAAATTGAAAAGCCGTACTTTGGCCATAATTTTTCATTTAGTGTGTCAACTACACAAACGAATCGCAACAGAGCTATCCCTAAAGACTATTTTTGTGAGCGGGCTTCAATTAACTTTCCAGAAACAAACGGTACCGATAGGTCATCCACATATCAAAGAGATTAAGATTTAATCAAGATTTAACTGTCTAAGTCCCGATCAAGTCACCACGTTTAATCGTGAAGTGACCAACATAAAAACACCCAGTTGATTTATTTTTTCTGGCCACCACAGCAGGGCTTTCGAATAACAGCAACCACTTTACTTACTTTGCTACAAACAAAATAGCATCAAAATTGATTCTGCCAATGATAAATTGAAATTATCTAACAGACATGTTATTGCCTTATGGAAGAAATAAATCATTTCAAATGAGTTGTCGCTAAGTACTGACGAATAAACATAACTTTCTAAGAAAATTATATGTGAAAAGTCCTACGTTGATGAATCTGCAGGTCCTTTAGCATACCTAATACAAATTCGTTCGGCATTTTAGACGTGATTTTTATATTTTTTAGATTTATAAATAAATTGATTGTCCTATCTAGTAAGGAACGCAAGGAAAAATACTGTAAATTTGAATCTGAATAAAGATACCTCGTCCTCAAGCAACGGTGGTCAAAAAATTTTGTGGTTACATATTTTAATGGTTTCAACCAAGCATGCAGTGACTAAAACATGGTGACACAGAAATAAAAAGCATATCAAGCCTGTCGTTTTAGCATGAACTACACGCATTTTTAAACTGTCCTATTCACAGGGAAATGACAGAAAATACCACTGATAACAATCATAAGACCAATTCCTCATCAAGCTTGAAACCCTTTTGTATCAAATTTCCCGTTGATGGTTCACTGAATTTGAAAAAACACACAAATTTGAGAGTCGTCACATGCATTCAAAAATAATACATATCCGAACAATATCGGAACCAGGTTGATATCGTGTGGACGTGAGACATCCGAAATAGCAATCAGACATAGTAATGGAGTGCTAACCGACGTAAAAATCCAGGTGCTTCGGCTTATGACTATTTGCTCAAAAGCAAGAATGTTTGATGCTGTGGAGTTGGATACAGCTATTGAAAATACCACCACACTGATGCACAATATTAACAAAGCATTCAATGGCGCCTTACCACCCAGCAACCTATTGGTTCAATGATGATAGCTCAGCTAAAAAGGAGGATAATACCAGAAGAGCATGTCCGCGAGCATAGAGCAAAAGTTCATACTATGTCCTTCATCAACAGTACCGAGAGTTACAAAAAAGCTAAAACACTTAGTGAAAGAAAGTAAATTCCGGTGTTCAAGGAAACTTTGTAGCACCACCACTTCCCTACTCATATCTGGGCAAAGAATTTTAAAAAAGAGTTTGTTTCCACAAGGAACAGATGGTATTCAGACCATCGTGTAGAAACCTAGATGTGACCCGTCTGGTCATTGCTGAATTTGTCTGCTTGACACAGGCGGAAAATTATAGAAAGAGGCTATTGCTTGTAAAAGACCAACAAGGGGATCGAATCTATAATGTATCATTGTGATCCTTGACGTTAAAACAATTTATTTATATCGGCAAGGTGGAGCTGTATTCAAAATGCTCCTCATAGATTGGGGATTCCAACATGCCTCAGGAGCAGCCTTCATGCATTCCTGACCGTTGAAAACATTATTGAGATTATGCCGAGTAGGCTATGCCTGCTCTGCAAAGTTTTGTGTAATGGCGATTCTACGGAGCATTTGAGGTAGTAATCGGAGGTTGTTTTTTGGGGTAGCAGTGCTAGTTACCACGAGTTCTACACTGTTGAAAGGTCTAGTACTTAGAGATCCATAAAGGATTTTCTTACTTAAAAAACAGACACAATGAACATTTTCGTGATTTCTTTCTGTACCTTATTTTACTACTTAAAACAAAATAAAATACGAAGGCGGCGGACTCAATGGTATCCCCGCAGAATTATTTCAGCAGGTAAACATTACTCTTGCATTAAATCTGAGCTACATACTTGGGACCAAGAATATCTGCCGAGAAGAACATGCATTGAAAGACCGTGCTCATAGGTCCACTGCACTGTACTGCCTACAAAGTGCTAATGATGGGTAACGTTGTACTTGCCAGACCCGTACCTCTCGCAAAAAATATCATCGGCGACTGAGTGTGCTTTTCGTCCCAACTGATCAACACTGACTTACGCTTCACCATGAAGTTGACTTTGGAAAAATGTTGGAAGTACAACATAACGAGATAACCTACGAGCCTCATTCATTTGCCTAGATGCCCCAGATAAGCAAAATTAACAACGTCTTTGTCGGGGTCTATATGTAGAATCGTACTCGAAGGAACTGTATCTGACTTTTGAAATCTGGTCTAAAACGACACATTTGGTACAATTAAAGATGCGCAAAACGAGTAACACAATACACGAGTAACACAATATAAAGCGATTTGTTAGCTAGGACATGTTACATAAATTAGAAAAATCGTTACCCGAAACTTTTGAGTTAAATTTGAAGACGAATACTCTCGAAAAATCGAATACTCTCGAAGACGAAAAATCCTCGGTGGAGCGAGCAACCGCTAACCCATTTACTTCCAACTACACAGTATCCATGGATACTATAGGTTAGAAAAAAATAAAATACTCTTGGCGGATCAAACCAAAGACCAATGCAATGGAACACAACATATCGAAAGGAATTACCCCAGGTGGAAAACCGAGTTTTATTCTGGAAATCCACAATCTTAAAGGTCGGCTCCATGAATTCTGGGGGTCCAACCGTTGCAAACAAAAGACAAAAAAAATCAAAAAGTGATTGCATTACATTCGAGGAGGATGAACTGGTCTAATAGAAAATGTTAAACGACTAGATTTAAGAATACAAGCGATGGAAAATGCTCATAAGAATCCAAATACCAATGTTGCCGAACCAATTGTGTCTCTGAACACACAGTAACACTCTGATAAAAATAATCGACATGATGAAAGTAAAAAGTTACAACAAACCCATCTGTAATAGTAAATAAAATTGGAAATTACCACGCTATAAAGTTCATGGATTCAAACAGAAACACGTACAATATACTAAAAGTGGAGACATTAAACTAAATGTTCCAGGCGTAGGTAACTACATCCAGCCAAAAGACATACTTTCGAAAAACTTAACAAATTTTCCAATTTATTTAAAAATTCATTTTTGCTATGGATTCAGCTAATTTTTTCTAAAGTTTTCAGAACCCATCGTTTCATTCGGAACAAATAGTTGAATGTTCTACTGGGTGTGTTCGGCTAATTTTAGGCATGCTTTTTTCCTAACTGGGCCATCCTAAACCCGAGGCAAATCACCTGTAGCACTTCAATTCAAAATATGTATATGATTGGCAGACTTTCCAACGATTTAAAACCACTACTATAAAATACAATCCACTACATCACATTGTATTGTGATTAATTGTTCTGTAAGATAAAGCCAGCACTTATTATACAGTGTATTTGTTGATAATCATAAAAATGAATTCCGAAACTTGATAAACAAAATAAATAAAATAAAATTGTATCTCGCCACGGCAAAGCGAACAATAAAAATCTGGTTCGAAGCCCGTACATGAACAAAAATAAAACTAAGTTTGCTGCGTCATATTGCATGTGGCTGTTGCTTGTCATGCTACTTACCCTATATATTGCACGAATACTAACAAGGGATAAAAACCAACAATTTCATCATAGCTATAATTTGTACAAATAGATAAAAATTCAGATTTTGCGTAATGGTTCGTATATACCTATAACCCTAACGATTTAAAGTATATTACCCTTATAAACTAACCCTTTTCTATAAAAATATCATAAAACTTTGAACCATAACCAATCCCAAGCTAATCGACATTAGAAACGGTGGAAGGAAATTTGATAGCGACGAAGGCGAACAAATCGTAGTGCAGCTGCGTTAATTATCATAATATACGTGGCATTAATTAGTTAGGGAAGAACAAGAAACGGGAGACCAACTTAAAGGATTTTCAAGAAACTCATAATTCCACAAATAACATAGCACAGGCACTAACTAATTAACAAACTCATTATTATGCGATTAAATCTACCTAATTACGATTAGCTATTATCATATCCAGTATACGAAATTATATACAAGGCGACCGAAAATGAAATGGAAAGAGGGTTATTGACATTGCAGGCAGCACACACAAATTTTTTGTGTAGCAGCAGCGCAGTTTTCCTACTCGTATTTGTCGTCGCATGAAAATTTTTTATATTGGAGTCAATTAAGCGTACATAATTTATATATTTAGACGTTAAATTATTTAATAGAACTAAATACGTACTGTGTCCATTAAAATAGCACAAAAAAAAACTTACATAAATCACACACAGCGAACGAAAAACTTTGATGAATTTTTACGCCTAATTCATTATTCCGTTGTATATTCACACAATTCACTTTAATACATTCGTAATGGGGCGACAAAATATACAATTTAATACTCTTTTATTCCTTTTATATTTTAATCTAACACTTGGTTTACTGTTTAATAATAAAATTGTTGAAAAATTAATTTCCAAAATTTTCACTTTTCTAGGGAGGACACACATCGTTCGAGAGTCAAATTTATACTGACAGCCATTTTACCCAAGTAACGCGATTTAAACCACAATGGCAGCGAATGTTTGTGTGCTGTCAAATATGTTAAACTGAGCTACGCCATCATATAGGGCAAATTTTAGAAATAAGTCTTTTCAAATATTTTATTTTCAAAAATAATTAAATTAATTTTCTGTTTTATGATTTGATTAGTTAATAATCATGTTAGAAAAGTATTGTATATCATAGAAACGGCTCATTATATTATTTTTTAAGAGTTAAATCTGATTTAATTTTTGACAGCTGAAAAAACATCGAATTTACCAATAAAAAGGCTGTTTATTTGCTCAAAATAATTTTGATTTAAAGTGCAGTGAACTTCGTACTACTGAAATACTCATTACAATTCTATCAATTTTGACAGTCAATTTTCAATACTTCAATACTTCATTTCGTTGCCATTGTAGGTAAAAAGGTGTAAACAAAAGTTTTGTGTAAGAAGCGTCGTCTTCAAAAATCTATTTCTTTAAAAAAAAGTGTTTAGGAAAAACAAAAAAATGGTTTCACTACCGGGCCCCAAAAAAGATGGTTCACCAAATATAGATTTTTTCCAGTCGGCCGAATGCATACAAAGCTTTGAAACAATTCGGCTTTGGTTACAGAAGAATTGTAAAAAGGCAAGTTTTCTTGTCTTACCAACAGGGTGAAGCCATTTTGAATTTTAATTCCGAATGTTTTGTGTGGCAAAATGCCGCATAGTCTCCTGTTTCCAAGTGATAGTTTAGTAATTTTATGATATATTTCAGTATATACAAACAGATCCACCAACAAAGGAGTCACTGGCTCAGCTATTGGTGCAATTAATACAATATCAAGAGACAAAATTGGGTAAAAATGTTGTGGATCCACCAACAACTAGGATTCCGGTAGCGCTTCGCAAAATTTTTATTTGTGTATTAAAACTTGCAAACCGGACTGTAATTACATTCGAATTTTTGTTTCGTTTCAGATGAAATGTTTTTTAGATTTTAAACCGGGAGGAGCATTATGTCATATATTCTCGAATATGTTCCGCTACAAAGCGGAACAGCGTTGGAGAAAATTTGATTTTCAGGTTTCCCAAGTAATAGCACTAAGCTGTATTAAATTAACTGATTATATTATTTATTGTTTGATCTATGTAATATAGAATCCGGGACGAAAGGATCCGAATATTCATATGCTGATGGAAATCGATACAGCTCTCCTGGAAGCGGAATGTTTGCGTATGCCGATTTGTTATATTCGCCCGGAAATTGAAAAACCATTAGCGTTAAAAATAAAGGAAATTATAGCAAACCATCAGGGTGAGATAACCGAAGATGAGGAAGAGGCTACTCATATCATATATCCGGTCGTTGACCCCTTAACCGAAGAATATGCGCGGCCTAGTTTTAAGCGGGACAAAAATATTATGATGCATTGGTATTATTTCCCGGAATCGTATGATTCTTGGATTCCAAATACATTCGATTTACCCGAAAATATTCCGGATAATCCACCGTCGCCTGGTGATCATTGGCGGGTAACCGCTTCTTGGGCACTCGACTTAGAACAGTACAATGAATGGATGGCCGAAGAAGATTACGAAGTTGATGAGAATGGCCGTAAAAAGATTCATAAATATCGTTTAGCCGTTGAAGATTTAATGGCGACCGGTTCTTCCGATGACAAAAAAGTTAAGCAATCGAGTGCTAAACCGAAGCGGAAGCGATCACCGTCCCCGCCAAAAGGTGGTAAACGGAAAAGGTAAGTATCACACGTTAAAATATTTGGATAGAATTTGAATTTTAATTTATAGTGGTAGATCCCCAGCTGTTATGCAGAAAAAACCGCGTACTGGCGACGGTGATGATGATGAAGATTTGACTCGTGACATGGAAGATCCCGCACCAGAACCAAATATAACCGAAGTTCCAAAAAATCTCGTTACAAATTCTACATCAAGTCCCGCCACTCCTTCAAATAAGCAACGTGATCATGAATTATTACCGATTAAGGGTGGGACCGTAACCGATTTGGACGAAGAACTTGAACGGGGTGACGATTCTCAGACGGGTAAAACAAGCGACAACAGTAACACTCAAGAATTTCCACCAAAAGACGATCTCGAAGATAATGTCACCGAGCAAACACATCACATAATTGTCCCATCATATTCTGCATGGTTTGATTACAATTCGATTCATGTGGTCGAGAAGCGAGCACTTCCCGAATTTTTCAATGCAAAAAATAAATCGAAAACGCCTGAAATTTACATGGCATATCGTAATTTTATGATTGATACGTATCGATTAAATCCAACCGAGTATTTAACGAGTACTGCGTGTCGTCGAAATTTGGCCGGTGATGTATGTGCCATAATGAGAGTTCACGCGTTTTTAGAACAGTGGGGTTTAATCAATTATCAAATTGATACAGAATCTCGTCCCACACCAATGGGTCCCCCGCCTACATCCCATTTCCATGTATTGAGTGATACCCCGTCTGGATTGCAACCGGTCAATGCACAGAAAACCCCACAGCCATCGGCGTCAAAAATTTTGCTCGATTTGGATAAAAAATTAAAAGATAAAGATGAAATTACACCGTCGCCAGGCGGAGCGGTAGCCGGTCTTCCACCCGGAGTTACGATTAAAACAGAAAATATTCTGGATCCAACTACCCAATTTGGTTTAAAATTGGATCAATACTCAAAAAAACCGTCAGCTATGAAGCATAAGACGGCCGCGAGTATGGCACGTGAATGGACCGAACAGGAAACCCTGCTACTTTTAGAAGGTTTAGAAATGTATCGTGACGATTGGAATAAAGTTTGTGAGCACGTTGGTTCACGTACTCAGGACGAATGTATTTTACATTTCTTACGGCTTCCAATTGAGGATCCCTATCTGGAAGACGATAGCGGATGTTTAGGACCGTTATCTTATCAACCGATACCGTTTAGTAAGGCAGGGAATCCTATAATGTCCACAGTTGCATTTTTAGCATCGGTCGTTGATCCAAGAGTTGCCGCCGCTGCTGCAATGGCCGCTATGGAAGAATTTGGAAATATTAAAGTGAGTATCAATGATTACAGTTAAGAACGGCCTTCTAATCTGGATCTTTACAGGATGAAGTTCCATCAACGATTATGGACGCTCACATTAAAAATGTTGAGAAGTCCTCCCAATTTGATGGAAAATTTGATCCGTATGCTGGATTAGCAACGAGTGGAATTGCTGGTACGGCACCCGAAAAGGAAGATGAAGATGGAAAAACGGCTAATACAGATGAGGAAATGAAGGACGTTTCCAAAAAAGAGGGTAATTGTAGTAGGAATTATTTGATTTTGCATTTGATTTTTCATTTTCATTTGAGTTGAGTGAGACGTGATTTTCAACGGACATTGAACTATACCAACCGGTTCATTTTTTCATTGTTTTGTTATTGTTTAATTTATTTTTATGTTTATGATTTTTTATGTTTGTGTTTCTTATTTTATTTTTTATATTTTTTGGTTTGTGTTTGAAAATAATTTGGTAAACATGTAGATAAAACAGAAAGTGCCGATGAAAGCACTACTCCTAGTACTACTAGTACTAGTAAATCAAATGATTCTACTACTGTAACAGTTGATTCAAATTCCGTTAAAACTGAATTACAAGATGGAAAAACTGATTTACTCGAAAATGCTAATGAATCCACACCGCCAGGTAATCAACAAGGCCTGCAGCAACAGCACCACGGTAGTGTTGTCCAAACGAATGGCAAAGAGCATCGTAACGATAAGGTTATAATGAAAGAGGCTGGTCTACAAACGGCTGCCGCAGCCGCATTAGCATCAGCGGCAGTTAAAGCAAAACACTTAGCCGCGGTCGAGGAGCGAAAGATAAAAAGTTTGGTAGCACTTTTGGTTGAGACGCAAATGAAAAAGCTCGAGATTAAATTAAGACATTTTGAAGAGTTGGAAACGACAATGGAACGAGAACGAGAAGGTTTGGAATATCAACGACAGCAACTTATCACGGAACGTCAACAATTTCATCTCGAACAATTGAAGGCAGCTGAATTCCGTGCACGCCAACAGGCACACCAACGATTGCAACAGGAACAAGGTCAGTGGCAAAATAATCCGAATGCAACGCCAGGATCAAATGCTGCTGCTACACCAAGTACAAATGGTATTTGATTTTTGAGTCTCCAATTTAATTACATGCTAACGGAATTTCAATTGTAACATTGTTTTAGTTCCACCAACTGCTACCCAGTCGCCAGCAATTGCAGCAGCCCAATCAACATCCCAACCACCACCAGCTGAAAGTAGTACAATACCAGCAAGCAGTTCGATTCCGGCACCAAATGGAGCACCTAGTGGTCCACCGCCACAGCCTCAAGCTGTGCTACCACCGACTGCAACCTAAGCAGGAAGTGCCAACGAAATTGTGAATTTTTTAACTCTTATCTCATAATGATGAGGAACTTAAATTTTATTTTAAGGATTTGATATAAGATTTTTATTTTTTTTGTTAATTTCAAAGGATTATAAATATAAAATTAGTATGTATTTATGAATAATATCGCCGTCGTAAAAAAGTAATGCATTATAATAAAAAACTGATAAAGATTATTCCATTCAATAAAATGACTTGGTTTTTTCTTTTTTTATTCGTTTTTGTCGGCAACCACTGATTCGAGTGTATCTTGACAACGTCTAATTATGGAAAACTCGGCCCATTTTGGATTTGGGGTGAACTCCCTTGCAACGACAGGAGCTGTGTAATAAGGAAAAAGTACGAAGTCAGGTTGACACGCAAACTGAAGCGCTTTAACTTTAATGGTCTGATAAACGAATACCAAACATAGTGGCATCATAATTTTAACTGCAACCAGCTTCACTAAACTATGTGAGAGTGCCCATATCATTCTAAATGTCTCGAAAAATGCTGCAAAGCCTATCGACCCTCCATCATCCCTAAATTAGTCTTAAATTCAAAAGCCACATTATTAGACAACGTAGTGGCATAGGGAACCTGGTAAAAACAGATTTCATCCAGACCTACCATAGATGCAGAAATGCGGGATCTTCTTTCCCAGATTTTTAACGAGCAACACTATATTAATTCAAAGGAAGAGAAGTTCACACAGTAATCTGCAATAGCAGGTAATATTTGGAGTTGGGGGATTACTTGCTGTAAGTTGCCCTGAATACTTCAACGTAATATTACCCTAGAGAGGAGGAAATTTGATGTTCTAATAGGATGGGGCCACTGAAATAATACGTGTGGGTTTAATTCTGATACTTAACAAATACCATTCTCTTAATATGTAGTAAGGGGAGACCTGACTCCCGCCTATAACACTGTAGGGAAGTGATCTGACTCCCGCCTATAACACACTGTCTTTCTAATATTCAAGGAGTATTTCTTTTCGATCTCCAATGTAAGTTTGCACCGTGCTACCCGGAACACCTTTAATAACCTAAGGAGAACAAACTGGTGAAATTCTGGGAGCCCACATTTCTTCTGTAACGTCAGACCACATATTCCTTATGTGTTTAATATACTGACAATGTCCGTCAGCGCCCTCCGTCGACGATGAGCTTTACCTATATCAAAAACGATAGCCCTGCTATTATTTGCTCAGTTTCAAATCTATCAAATCCATCTACAACCGCCACGCCAAATCCTACCATACCATTACCAGTTCTCAACCAGCAAAACAGAACACACTTGTAGCCTCTAAATCTGTTTCTGGTGTCATCCTTGTCTTACCCCATAGGACAGTATCAAAATTGATGTCCATCTTCGTCACAGAACTTCTTCCTGAAACTACATCGGACGATGTTCTAATCCATATACAGAATAATCTTAAAGTCAAATTATTGGTTTCACACGACATCTTCCCGGAATTAGTATCTTCAGCTTGCCGGCCTTTTTGTCAGGGAGTTTGTAGCTAGACTGAATGTGCGACTAAACTGCTCTATCTCTTCGTTAAAAAACCAAAAGCGCTTTCAATCTGCTAGCAAAATGTAAGAAATCTTGGAACTAATACCGCTTATCTAATCTTTGTCTATTACCTCATGACATCATTACACTGAGTGAGACCTGGTTTAACGGTTGGTTCAATTCGTATCGCTAATCGCTATTCCTAGCGAACTCGAGATTATCATTGTTCTAATTATAATTGGCTCTAAAACAGTTTATATTCTGAACTGTCATGCGCCTCTTCGAGCATTCCACAGCTAGGCAAACCTGATCACTACCATAAACTAGGTGTGGCAACGATGACTTAATTCTTCTAGGCAACTTTAACATGTGCAATATTAATTGGGTCGCGCAAAGCAAACTTCGATCTTCTAAACTAGCTCTTACTTGAAATAGACATTTAATTTATTGTCTGTGGGATGCCAAGGTCTTTTAGTGTTTTTACAGATCTGTGTCATGCGTACGCACTAAAAAAATTCAATCTAGCTGTTCTGTGGTACGATAAAGAGCATCGCTCATTGCGTAATAAGAACTAACTTGGCACGGCGAATATACATTAAATACTGGGACCCATCTGTTCATTACCAATTTATCCAACTGTTCGATGAATTTAAGTTGAATCCGAACTACTGTACAAGTATTCCTGTACATTTCATGGTTGAAAATAAGTCTTTTCATCAGGTCCGGACGACATTCTTCCCGCATAGCCGTGTTGCGATGTAGCGATCTCCCTCGAATCCCATCTGTGCGCTTTTTAATTTATCATTGCAACGCGGTTTTTTCCACAGCTCTGGCAAAAAATCTTACGTAATTTCAATTCACAAAAAGGGTCCACGGCTTTATCAGTTGTGCAAGCCCTTAATATGTGAGACACAGTGTTACCAATTTAGTTCATTGCAGGGCATTTAACAAGATTCCTCATGGTGTCATTCCAAGGAAGCATAAAGTTTTTGGTTTTTCTGCTCATATAGTCTAAAATGGCTTCATTTTTATTTGAGTAACCGGGAATATCAAGTACCTTCCGGTCCGCCTGACCCATAACTTGCGGACAAGTTATATATCAACATCCGAAATGACACAGGGCTCTCATTTGGATCCTCTTAGTTTCATCGTTTCTATACTAATGATGTACCATTAATTATCAGAAATTCCTATCTAGATGGGTTTGCAGCTGTCTGCAAAATATCGCGGGCCATTTCTTCGACTTTAGACTGCAAATTGTTCCAAGACGACCTAGATAGATTTGATTTGCGGTGCAACAACAATGGCTCCGAGCTGAATGCAACCAAGTGCCAGATAATTTCGTTTTCTTTGACTATTCCTGACTATGCTTACACACTTCATGGTAAACAAATTACAAGAAACGTACTACTTGCGACTTGGATATTACACTCAACGAGTAGCTGACTTTAAAAAGGAACATGACTAGTGTGATCAATAAGACAAATTCAACTTTAGGATATATTAAGCGCTGGTCGAAGAACTAAAACGATTTTTACGCTTCGCATTATATCACCGAACATGGTCAAACTTGCTAAGGCTTCTCAGTTGCGAAAGGGGAATATTGGGAAAAGGAAGGATTTAAAACCGGAATGGTACTCTGGCTACGAACAAGTCTTTATACGTAGGTACGGAATGAGTGTATGGTGGCCAAGTCTTTACAAAGTTACGTATACGAAAATGATGGAAACGGTGCCAGAAACGATCACTATGGCGCTGAGGACGATACATCCACATGTGTTAAAGCTTGTGTTGATCCATTTTCTGGCTGATGCGGCGCCAGCAGTAAATCTCTGGAAATGTTTCTAGAAGAGCATTATTCTGCATCGGAAACTGAAGCAGTGCAACTTTTCTCTGTCAGCTATGCTATACACGTTTGCTGCATCAACTGATTGTGAGTATTTCGGTTCGTTTTTCCGATTCCGCGCTGTAGTGCATATCAAGTTGAGGTAATAGCGATTGATAAAGCCTTGACTTGTTTTAATCATATAATGCATGCGTTTACTTTTACTGTGTTCCGATGCACAAACACAACATTCCTCCCTCCTTATTTTGATGTAGCCCTCAATCATGATAAAGGATCAAATTTTATCACAGGTCGTCGAATTCTCACTGAACAAAATGCCAGCGACAACAAACGAACCAGGATCAGATAGTCGAGCTCGTGTTTAGTTTTGATGACGTCGCACCAAATAATCTCCATCTCCAAATTGTCCCATAATGGCGGTTTTGAAAGATCTCACAAACCTATATGCCTCCCTATTTGACGAAGGATGGAAAGGTGCAATTGTTAAATGATCAATAATCGTGAAAATTTGCTGAGGTAAACGCTGTTCCATTAACACTTACAATGCTTTTTGGCAACCCTTCCATTGCAAAAAGTTCTTGTAGCGCGTGAACGTAGAAGAGAGAAACAGTCCACACATAATATTCACATATGACCTAGAAACGGTTCAGCAAAGCCAACATGCAATCTTTCTCACGGCTTCGTTGCGATTGACCAACTTTCGAAAACCTTTCTTGGATTCGGAGAAACCTACTCCTGGCTTTCTCTTCATTGTGGTTTCTTTTCGTTGTCGATGTTCGGCCGACAGCAGGATCTACGGACTAGCTGCTCTGTCGGTGATAAACATTTCACTTACTCCGTGACTTGAGGCTTCTGTCGCTAACAAGAGTAAACAGTCTGTCTATTACCCAAGCTTAGAAGCTTTCACATTGGAATTCTTTATTTGGCAAACATAATTTTCTTCCTCAATTGATCAAACAAACCGAACATTTTTCTTACGCAATGCATTAAGAGCAGCTGTAAGATGCGCAAAATTATTCAAAACCGGTAATAGTAAACTTACGTTACCAAGAAGGAAAGATTGCAATTCTTTCAAGTTTGTTGGTCGGGGCATCACCCTCGTATAACATTTCAAGTTGGCAGCAGCAAATCGTTAAACAATTTCTTCCAGATTTTTGAGATGTTCTGCTTCGACTCCAATTGCAAATATGCTTCGCTGATGTTAATCTACGAAATTCGTTGATTTCCTTGCGGCTGAAATAACTGCTCAACTCGCGGAATTGGATACTAGTCGACGGAGAGTTGAGAGTTTACCTTGACCTTAAAACCACAAATCAAACTGCCAATCTCTCTTTTAATTTCGTCCCTTTGTTAAAATGGTAAAGGATGTGTCTCAAATCATTTCAATGTAACATCAGGTTTCAAGGTTAAATGGGGTTTAAATTGATTAATTACTGAATGATCGAATATTTTTTACCCAGATCATCGACTTTGGTTCCCCAATCACACGAAATCGAAAACAAATACTCTTTCTCCGCTTCAATACGTTGAATTTGAAGACCGAATACATTGAATCAGCTCACTCCCAAAACATTTGCTTCGTCGGCTGCAGTGACAAAGAAGTGACAATTCCGTCTGAGCTTTCTAAAATTTCACAGTAACGTTCAATTTACCTGGGACTGGCACCCGAATATTATCATTGACGCTCAAGCTTGCATTTACGATCGTGACTTTCAGGTGGTTTAATTCAAGATGACCAACATTACCAATCATGGTAATTGTTGTGCAAGTGTCAACTAAAAATTTAATTTTAAATGCCTAATTCATGGATTATCATTATCGCTGATGATGGTGTGCGAATAATGCAATGTTTTTAACTTCAGTTTACTAGTCTCGCTGAAGTATATATCGTACCGAAACAGTACTCAACAAAAGTTTTGAACGTATTCGTATTATTTTTATGAGCAGTTTAGGAACGAACCGGAAGCAAATTCGATACCCTCTTCGGTGTTACTCGCTAGTCTGCTAATCTACGGGATTGTGGTATCGAATAATTTTCAAAGGACGATCGTGGCAACTGAAGTTGAGGATCGTTATGTTAACATAATTCAACAACTATGTGAGGGGCGCTGGACTCGCATAAATTAAACTCTTGCTTGCGATTTTATGCTCGATGCTGGTAGCCATGAAGCTACAATCGGAATATTTAGACGACAACAAAGGCCACCTCCTAATCCATATTCCACATCCTACGCGAGACACTGTATCAACCAAATATTACGACGCGCTTTCGAGGGTGGAACAAATCGAATTAAATTACTTGAGGGCAATTAAAGAGAAACGATTTTATTTGTCCGTTGATAACGAACACGTACGTGGCTGATTTGTTTGATTTCTTTACCTCTCTCGAGGTCTATAATCGAATTATCGGTTTACTATTTCTATCCGCAGTATTACAAAGTATCACGATAGTAAAATTATTTGGAAAACATTTAAATAAAATGATGGCGACATCGTGTGTGATATTTTATAAACTTTTATCTACGATTTAGTAAATACTTAAACCGACATTTTATGTAGTTGAGATGAGAACCGCTTATAATTATTTTATTTTAAATTACAATTTACACAAAAACCGCTCAAAATATATTAAATGCAGCGCTTTTTAAATTAAATAAAATATCAATTCATTTAATAAATATAGGTCTTTACGTAATTAATTATTTGTTTTAACTAATATAAAGAATAAATTAAATGCTAGCGCTAATTATTATACGTGTTAAATAGCAGAACTAAACTATTTGTTTTGCAAACGAATCTTAATAATTTTTAATATTTTTTTTTTTATTGACTATAAATTTTAGTTTATGCAAAGTTCAAGAATAATTTTCAAATATTAAGCGCTGTAGTCGTGATAGTAGCAAGACAGTAAAATTTGTAGAATAAAATTTATGGCTTAGCAAAGACAAACACCAAATAAAATTTTTTATTAATCAAATTCAAATTATTATGAGCTCAGTGCCGGAAAATGCTAGTCAATTACGAATGTTTACATCGATTGGTTTTGCTATATTCAAAGTTTTAGTGTTTTTAAAATTCAGCTTCTAATTGCTATCAAGTGTGCTTCCTATGAGAAATTAATCCTACGTGCCATTTTCAATAAGTGGCTCATATTCTTATTGCATTGCATTTTCCCATGCATCAGCCCTTGACAATTGGATCATATAATTCACTGTGGTGAGACATGTCTTCCGTCTGTTTCGGTTAATGTTGTCGCGACGATTTTCACAGTATTGTTTCCACAGGTATTTCTTCCATCGATGGTGCTGAAAGGTATTCGAAACCTGACGTCATTTGATCTACGTCTTGCATACTACTTAATTGAAATGATTGTATAGTCTGAAGATACATCACTGGTTTCATTTGATGAATCGCTAACATTGACAGTATCTATGATTTCATCGAAGTATGTTGGAACTTCAACTATTTTTTCATCCGGAAGCAGAATAACGTGACAATTCGAGTTTATCTATGCAATCTTTTCTAATCATTGGTCTTTAAGGAAGATAACATCACAACTTACAATTCCGTTATTTGATTGCGGTTGATGAAAACGATATCCTATCGAGTTTTTTGACCTTAGTTTTTATCTTGTTTGCTTAGGCACATGAACCATGTACATCCATAAACGCGTACATTTTTAAGTCTGAGTTATGGTGAAGGTGATCGGTTGATTATGTAGCATGCCATCAATACTGCATCAGGACAGAACTAGTTATCTAATCCGACATCAATAAGCATACATCTCACAGTTTTTTCGGTCTTTATGGAACCGTATTCGCCCGGTTCGAAAACATTTTATTACTTGTTGGTTTGGCCCTCCACAAAATTCTTGAATTCCTCGAATTTTGGTGCGGCTTCGGATTTGAGTTAAAAACGAACATTTTGTGAGAAAAATCGCCAATATATGTTAGAAAATGTCGATTTCCTCCTATCAAGTGTATCTGCACACTACTTTGGTATGTGTTTCGGATGTAAGCACATTGCACTCATTGAGCAAGCCCCAATGGTACCGGCTAATAAAACTTTGGTTGCGGCTGGCTTTAATTGGTCCCGGTTGGCTTAATATTAGTTCCAATGATACATTTATTTCAGATTAAAACCGAAGATTCAGTTTAAAACAAGAATTAAATTAAAACAAAAAAAAAACAAAAAATAGAAATCAAATTTTAATTTAGTCACTGACTGTGAATAGACTTAGGCCTGCGATCATATTTTTCTAATCAATCGTAAAAATTCTCTATCAAAAAATGGCATGTACAAGTCCACTTGATATGATAGAAAGAGCTCCAAGAAATGACATAAATAATTCCTTATTTCCCCATTGCTGGTCTTAGTTGATTCTACGTGACTTCAAAGTTGACATCTCTTCGCAAGAAAGCCTAATACCATTCCAAAACGCTCTTCTCCAAAGTGAACCCCAGTTCTTTTACTAATCTGTATTGAGGTGGAACGTGAGGTATTCGACCTGGCATAGTAGTTGCACGGCTCGATCATCGCGGTATTCTTGGTACTTGAGATTCCAATTCTTTAAGTTTCTCACTTTTGAACCGTCTCTATTATTTTGGTACCTTAATCACGATAAATACTAGGAGCAATACTTGAGTTTTGCACTGCTGGTATACAAAGAGATATATATTGCGATGGGCCATAATAAACGGTAAACATCGCTGTTGGGATAAACGATTGAGGGGCACTACAAGGCAAGTGCGGATTAATAGTAGGTGGGTAAGACAATGGCTTCTGACAAATAATTAGGTAGTTAGAGCCTGTCGTGAGTTGAGTTTCCAACAGTTGATTTTGAATAAAGATAATCTGTGTTATCAGCAAAAGTTAGCTGAAGAGGATTACTAGCATAAGCGAATTATTTCTGTGTGACCTAAAATTTCGGTGTTAAAGCCGTTGTTTTTATGACATAAGTTTCAGTCATTTACAAGCAGTCGTTCCGTGCGCATCGATTTTAGATGGATGTCGATAATGAATATTTACGTCACTGCATTCTATTCTGTTTTCAAATTAAAGAAAATGCTGCTCAAGCTGTTAAAGTAAAACGGTGGTTTGCAAGATTTTGTGATGGCAAGATGCTAAAGTTCTAGTGTGTCAAAATCCGTACCAAACTCAAAACGAGTTTGGGAAGGAAAATGGGTTCCTCATAAACTGACTGAGAAAGTGTTACTGTGTGTCTGGTAGGATTGGAAAGGAGTAATTTACTACGAGCGTCTAGAGTTTAGCAAACCGTTACAGCTTAACGTTACCGGGCCCAATTTATCAAACTAAGTGATGCTCTGGGGGAAAAATCCCATTTACGAGCAGAGGAAGGCGGAAGATGATATTGGTGTACGATAACGCTCGTCCACATACAGCAAAATCAACCCAGAAACTCATCTTCTCGTTAGGCAGGGAAGTTTTAGAGCATGGCATGCGGCATATTTTCCAGACTTGGCTCCCTCTGATTACCACTTATTCAGATCGGTTTTATCATATTTGAAAGGCCAGCGGTTCACGAAAGTTGAAGATGTGCAATAGCGTGATGACTATTTTTCTTCGAAATCACCAAGTTTCTGCCACGAGGCATTCATCATCTGTTCCTTTGTAGTTCAAACATTTTCGTCAGGTCTGCGATCATTTTGCTTACTTATTGTGATTCAACTTAAACTTTCCCCGATGTACTTTGAGTAGCAATTGTGGAGGGTGGCGGTAATTTTGGGAACGAATCGGAAGTTAAAGAATCTAAGGAGTTTTCAAAATGAACTTGCCTTGGCGGTTTATTATACAATTGCTTAACTTTTCCTAACAACTCATTCATATTTGCCAACTCGCGGTTTAAATTATCGGTTGTCATTTTTTCTGCTCTTAGGAGTATAGAAAAATGTATAGAGAAGTCGTATTGATTGTTTTGAACACTTCTCGGTATTTCAATTTAATCATCAGTCAATATGAATAGTAATTCACAGCAATGACTTTCTTATTCGTTTCCTCATCTATTTGTGGGTTACTTTATCATGTTGAAAACATGACGTCGTATGAGCGTTGAGTTTCTGAGATTTGCTTAACATCACCATTTCTGCGATGAAGAATTATGTCACGCGAATTAAATTCTTCATCAGGTGGTTTGTCTTCTCTAACTATAACTTTGTAGTTATCAGCTGGCATTTGTTCAACGGAAATTCTAATCAATCGAATTAATTCGTTGTGTTGATCGAATAAAGTTTGTAATGCTGCGGCAACTTTTCGTTTAGCGACCGTTTTGAATCGACAATGTTGATCGATTTGTTCATTAATGTTTCCCATGAAATAAATTTGAAGAAATTTTGTAATCTTCGTTTGGCAGTAGTAGTAGTGATTTTGCACGTTGATAAATTTGCCCTTGCAAGCCGCGGTCAATACATCGCCATGTAAAGATATCGTTATATTTTCGAATGAGCACTCTAATCGATTAAAGTTCTTCCTGATTAAAATGTACCAAGCTAACTGATAACTCGAAATTTTTTAATGGGTCTGCACAAGAATTTGCCAAGCTTTAAAAAAAAATTGTAATGAGTCAATTTATCAAAAACTAAATCTTTGCTTATTTATCGAGATAGTTGCAATTTGTTCACTTCTTGGAGGAATAAATATTTTAGACGAAGATGTTGTCAAATCCGATGTAATTGGTGGTATTTCTAATGTAAGATTTTCAAAATCAATTTTACATTATACGATTTGAAAATTATGTAGAATGCAAAACATTTCCGTAAAAAATTATGTTGGAAGGAAGTAGCTCAAAAATTCGTCGATCTCTCTTCTCATGCCATGCCTTTAATTTACACTTACGCCTGTATCAATTAGAAAATTGAAGAGACCTGAATTACCGATGCCAAGGCACAAGCGAACATAAATATTGTCTTCAACTTGGTTTGATAGGAGTATCCTTGAGTCTTCCGAGTCCTGGGACGTTTTCCTGTATTTCTGGTTTATTTTGTATTAGTTTTCGGGGTGTTGATAGCAGTCTTTTTCTTCATTTGGATTGTCTATCCTTCTTTTTAAAACATTCGTTAATATGATATCCGGTCTTCTTACAATAAGCACGTGAACTAATTCTCATTGAAGATCGACTAAAATAAGTAGAAGGATCTATACGAGAAGTACGATGATTATTTGAGTTTGCATACCTTGAAAAGCAAATAGAGGTCACATGTCCATTCCTTTGACAAATTTGGCACCTTGTCCCTTGTGATTTCGATTGAATTGTGTTGGGCTGAATTGATAAATGTTCGACTTAAATTGAGTCTCCACTGCTAAAGCTTTTGCAATTGCATTTTTTAGAGGTTTAAAGTCATCTGCGTTTATGATAATACCAACGGATTTACGAAGCCCACATTGAAATGAAAGGCTGTTTTCGAATTTGTTGTACTTCATCAATTAGTTTACACGTAAAGTTTCAATTTTATTCTCAAGTATATGCACAGATTCATCCTTTCTTTGGGTAGCTTTGATCAAATCTAATTGAATGCATTCCATATAAAGGGTGGTTAAATTTTAAGGGCCGACGTTGAATGTGAACCACACCTAAACGTCAAGTTTTTTTCTGCATTTAATTTGACATTTCTCAATTTCAGACTAGCTCAATTTGATTCCAAACGGCGTCAATGGTCAGAATGGTGGCATGAAATGGCAACAGTGGATGATCAATTTTCGAAGAAAATCATCTTCAGTGATGAGGCACATTTTCACCTCAGTGGATTCGTCAATAAGCAGAATTGCCGCATTTGGGCGAATCATAATCCAAGAGTGATTGTCGAAAAACCAATGAACCCACAAAGAGTGACTGTTTGGTGCGGTTTATGGGCTGGCGGCATCATCGGGCCGTATTTTTTCCAAAATGAAGCCGGTCAGGCAGTTACTGTGAATGGTGTTCGCTATCGTGAGATGATAACGAATTTTTTATGGCCCGCATTGGAAGATTTGGATGTGGACGATATGCGGTTTCAACAGGACGGTGCCACTTGCCACACAGCTAACGAAACAATGGCTCTTTTGCGCGACAAATTCAATGGCCGTGTTATCTCACGTGGTGGCGATGTCAATTGGCCGCCAAGATCATGTGATTTGACACCGTTGGACTTTTTTCTTTGGGGTTATTTGAAAGAAAAGGTGTACGTCGATAAGCCAGCGACAATTCAAGAGCTAAAGGATGAGATAATTCGGCACATTAACGGCATAGAACCTCAATTATGCCTAAGCGTCATCGAAAATTTGGACCATCGGATGGAGGTGTGCCGCCGAGGTCGCGGCGGTCATTTGGCCGATATTTTGTTCCATACATAATTAAACCATACATTATCATAATAAAAAGAATTGACAATAATTTCCTAAATAATTTGTGTTTTATTCAAAATCAACATCGGCCCTTAAAATTTAACCACCCTTTAGAACGAAGTATTTTGAAGTTATGGTTCAGAGCAATTTTCAATTCGTCCCAATTTTTGAAAGTACACTGAGAGAAATTATCCATTAACGTGTCATTAAGCTCATCGTGTACACTTGACTGTTTGTCAGCAGATAGACACATGATGGCGTCTTCTAATCGTGTCACAAAATATTCACTGCTCTGAGCACGTTTACGTTGCAATGTCTAATTTTATCGGAAGCACGGAACGATGACACACGTAATCAAAAACAGGTATTTAAAAGACAGGTAAACAATACAGGATCGCAAGTGTATTTCAACAACAGACCGTACGACCCCACCATCTTAATCAACTTTACCGTAAACGAAATCGATTTGCTGTTTTTGATTCTATTTTCACACAAACTGTTCGCTTTTATGTTATCCCGCATGCCGGGTTTCGGCGCCATAAATTATGTTCAAAATTCCAAATGATTTAGATTACAAACATTAACATCGAATTATGTTTCTCAAAATTGATTTTATTCTCTAAGTTTTCCAATCAAAATTTATTGTTCACAACTCGTTTTTTGACACAAGTGAGCCCATTTTCATTTCACTTAAAATAATAAAATATAATTGTGCTAAATGCAAAAGGTATATGAAACGTAAGTATCTATGTGATATAAGCAAGCACGATAAGTGTTAACACAAAATTTTAATTAATTTACTTTAATAACAATTTTTGTAAAATGTCAGGGACTAATCAACAGTTGCCATCTCTAACAACCATCATCAAAATATTAAATAGGTACAATCAACCGCGTCACAAGACATTTTCCGAAGCACAGCCTCGTCACCTCTCTGACACACGCACTCGTTCCGTAATTCACTCACAATCCGAAATTTAGAATGTCCACCTGCATTTTGTACCGGTTTCAACTGCCACTGTTCATTTCCATCGGGCGCTGTATCACGTCGAACCAATCGGATCAAACCATCACCACTTGCATACATTTTCAATGGTTCGCGATTCAGATTAATTTCGATTGTGTACGAATATGAATCATGATTATATTTTAAACGCCAGCGACATGCTTCTTCATATTTAGCATTACGAATTGGTACAGCATCCACTTTATTATGGGTCATGGATCGGCACATGCTTCGTTGATCTGTGCCAATCGAGTTGTAGGCATCGATACGTAATCGTTGCACCGCCTGAGGTAAATTAGCAGTTGCATTGTGTAAACCGGCATACTTGATAGGGTCCTCACGAAGGAAATGCCACACATTACTAGCAAGCAGTACGGCCGAAATACTGTACAGCGCATTATTGTGAACCATAAAATCTGATAACATGATGTACTCGTTCACTAGGGTTGCTGATTGTTCCGCTTCTTTCATTATTTGACGCGCTATACCATCGTTACCCTCATAATGCTTATAATATGGTAATAATTCCAGCCAACGTGATTCGAGAATTCCATATGGTTCCCATATCGGTGTCGGTTTCGATGTAGCCAATATTAGACACAAACCAGAGTTTATCACAAAAATACTATACACAACACTAATTTGCATGTTAATTGATGTGTTACACCGCTTGAAAGTAAACTATATTTGGTCGCACTAGGTATGAGGGAATTTATACTTTTTCGTTTCTTTGCGGTGAGTGTTAGTCGGTAAATTTAAAAGACCCAAAAATTGATAAGGTAATGGTGACATTAAAGTCTCCAATCCATTAAAGAATATTTTAGTTTTGTAATTTAGATGCTATGTATCATATACGCGATAATACATTTACCAACTAGAAATGTAATACACCTACATGTAAAATATCCTAAGCTAAACATAATTCTTACTTTAATTTTATTGCATAAATTGCCGGAATGCCTAAAATTGGTGTCTGCCACGCAAGCCGGAACCATACCCAATAGAATCAACCCAACTGTGGTACAAGTAGCGCAATGTATTGTGCATCATTGTGCACTACCTACTTTTTGAGCTGGAACCATGAAAAGCTAACCAGTGCCATGCCACTCGGAACCAACCCAACTAAGCACAAGTAGCACAATGCATTCCACATCATTGTCCACTATCTGATTTGTTAGCCGGAAAAATTTAAAGCCAGCCAGAATGCCAGCCACAATGAAATTAAATCGTGAAACATATAAGATTTCAGTTGGAACCATAACAAGTTCAGTCAAAACCACTACAATATCACCCAGAATCATATGAAGCCATCCGAGACCATGCCAAATGAACAATGGCATAAATAGCACAATGCATCGTGTATAAACGGTCATATTTTGACTGTACATCATTCCGTGTCAGCTTACCAGCAAATCAGTTTTCAACTGTTTTGCATTCCACTCCACGTTGTGGCCACCAACCTTTATCAATTTGAATTTAAGTTTCCAAAAAAAAATTATTTTTTTTTAAATTCAAGAAACAACAGTCAAATACCTTAAAAACCTGCAAACCGAGCAGCTCAGCATGCAAGTTCAATGATGGTTTTAATATACGTACTACGGACGAGGTTGATGATGTCAATGCTGACTTGATGTACTTTTCACGCTCCGAAAACCTCATCAAGACAGCGAGAGTTAAAACCATCAAAACCAAAGATGCCATGCCTTCTCAAAAACTCCTGCTTGTTGAACCTCAGATTTCAGCCTGGATAAATGGCAAACACTTTTAGTAAATTCATCTATTGGCTTCAAGCCTTTAATTGATTAATTGAGAGTAAGCAGGGAACCCGGATACATTCGGCCTACCGTACTCTTAGGAAAAGTTATTAGATATGATAGACTTGACCCGGTTATAGACACCTAAGTAGTCAATATTAGTAAAGAACAAGACGGCACAATAATTTTTGTTTTCTGGATATAAATAATCAATGTGCTAGTTGAAAAAATTGAGAAGCTGGGCATCCAGGGGGTAAACCTAATTCGAGTACGCTAAATTCAATAGTGCTAGTCCCATTACAAAATTAGTCCCCATTTTTGAGATATCGCTTTCGACATGTTTTGACTCTGAATCAAAATTTGTCAAAATATACACTCAATTTCACGTTGATAGCTCTTGAGCTATTAAGATTTTTGATTTGCGTTCTTCAGCAAAGTTGCTGAAGTTTGCACAAGACAAACAATTTTGCCGAACATACCAAGACCGAAAAACCGCATCCACCATATATGTGTGATTTACTTAGGCCAAGGTTAGGTTAGGTTAGGTTGTAGTTTCTGCTTCCGCACACATAGGACCAGTAGTGGCCCATTGTGATACCACAGGATCCTATTTCTCCTTTATCCCTGTTCAAAACCATTTACGTACGTAGCGCGAAATACCTCGCACTCCACAGTCCGCGAGATCTAAAGGGCTGGTCATAAGTCTGTACGCACCCAAATACGTATGTCTTCTGTATGATAGTGCCGGACACATAGGAAGTTATCTAGTCTCTTCCTCCTCTTCGTCCATGCAACTTCTGCAAAGTCATTCGTCTGTAGACCCAGCCTTCTCGCATGTTCCCCAAAAAGGCAAAGTCTTGCCAGTTTTGGCAAAATCTTTTCACAGAAGACTGATGCTCCTTCCTTGCCGTCTAGAGAAACATGGGTCCATCTGTGCAGAGATCCATATACACAGGTAACGATAAATACAACTGGAGGTCGGCACACTTAGGCCAAATAGGAGGCTCATTTCAAATAAGATACAAATAACACCTTTAAAAAAACGACAAACACATAAAAACTGAAAATCATAGGTACACTAAATTCAATAAAAATTTAACCATTTTGAACAGAATCTAAAAAGGACCGAAATTAGACACACTCTAAGAAATTTCAGATGAAATTCACTGCTATTATTGGAGGTTATCTGTTGCCCACCATTAATGTAGTAAATTTTCATCGTAGCGTGATTTCGAAAAAATTACACACAAAATGTGTGAATTATTCGAAGTAATTTACATTTTAAAGGTGTTTAGTCGCAAAATAAAAGTGTGAAATGTTTATTTTAATTGTTGAAAAATCACTCGTGAATTATTTCTAAAATGAAAATACCGTCTGTTTGTGCGTTAATTTAATACAATAATTTGGGAAAACCATCTACATTATTTAGTGTAAATTAAAACTGTAGGTGTTGCAAAAACAATTTATTTGTGTGAAAAGTTATCGAAATTGTTAGACATCACGCAAAGTTTGATGGGGATTGTAATTAAAAAATATCAAGTTTAATTTAGATAATGATAGAATTATTTATTCATTTGTTATAAAAAAAAGTACAGAAATAAAATAAATACATTAAATTCAATTTGGTACTGAATTTTTGCCTTCAACAAGTACCAACGAATCCATTTTGTGCAAGAGAAATTAATATTATTATATAAATGATTACATATTATTAAGTTTTGTTATTAGATTGTTTATTTTAGTTAAACTGCTGATTGTTTTCTTAGCCCCTCTTACTGATTGTGGGTAATGGTGTAATAGAAACCGAACTAAAAATTCCATTAATTGCGAAATTTGGCTGGGATACATAATATTCATTATGTAATACAAGCAAATAATATTTTGTATAATTTGTGTAAGTTTCATGGACGCGTGCATCACTTGCTGTTTCTCAATGTATATGTATACAATATTGTTGTTCTCCGTTGGGTCAAAACTCTCTGTAATTAGAATAAATAGATTCATTTTATTAAAGTATTTCATAAATGCAAAAGGTATTTTTGTGTTTTAACTTTTATAAACGATAATAAAACAAATGCGAAGTACATTCAACTAAAATTAATAAACATTCAAATTCATGATATTCAATATATATTATATATATATATATATATATATATATATATATATATATATATATATATATATATATATATATATATATATATATATATGTATATATATATATATATATATATATATATATATATATATATATATATATATATATATATATATATATATATATATATATATATATATATATATATATATATATATATATATATATATATATATCATTTCAATATATTATATATATATATATATATATATATATATATATATATATATATATATATATATATATATATATATATATATATATATATATATATATATATATATATATATATATATATATATATATATATATATATATATATATATATATATATATATATATATATATATATATATATATATATATATATATATATATATATATATATATATATATATATCATTTCAATTTATGTATATAATATGAAATATAAATTTTCTAATTGATAAATGGTTCTGATTCCTAAAACAAGAAGTTTTCGTATACTGTACATACACAGAACGTACGTACATATTTAAAAGATGTTCACATTAATAAACAATTTCGCCAAATCCAGGATAAAGCAAGTAGAATTTATAATGGTTTCGTGATTTGTACTATAATATGGTTTTCAAATACCTAAAGAGCACCGCAGATTTAAATTACTAGAGGCAGCAGCACAAACTCTTGGTTTGGATTAAAATGTTTAACCGAATGGTAGTTTCCATCAACATTGAAACAATAAATTTAAAAAAAAAATAGTTTTTGGGTTGCTGTATTAAAATCTGGATCTGGTTAAATCAGTTGGCTCCATGACACGAAGCTTCTAATTGACGTTGATAAGAAACTACTTCATTCAAAGTATTAATTTATTTTAGGCCAAGGTTACTCTGACAAAACGGTGCCTCTATAACTACCATATACTTGATTGTTTCACACTTACTAATTATAGCCGCCCAAGGTGTGTTGGTCGGTATTTGACTTTCAATAGCCTCTAGTGATGTTCCATACTGTGAAATGGTATATTTATATAAGTATTTTCATATTTTATGTAAAGAATTCTTTTTAAGCTATACTTACATCAAATTCTGCTAGCAATAAATTAATATCTTCCTTAAAATATGTACATAAACCTTTCAATATGTCCTCATTTGACATACTTGAATTTTGAATTTTTAGGTAAGTACAGCTGCATAAAAATGTTACGATATTAGTACGGGTCGCGTTAAAATTAGTATCAAAAAGTTGTATATCAATGTTTGTTAATTGTTGAAAATGATGAGCTAAAATAACTTGATCAAAAATATATGGCCACTCCTTTAAGACATTTGCAATTGATGGTATGTTTTCTGTATTATTCAGGTAACCTCTTTGTGTGGCAAAACATTCTTTCATATACGTATCTACTGTTTGCCGATCATTGGCGGATATTGATTCCTTTTGATACAAATCTTGTAATCGTTTTTTTTTATACTCAATCGTAGAAACATTTTCTTCACGTTGAGGCTGCCAATTAGTACACGTGGATTTTAATATATTTGTCCTTTTTCTGTGTTTAATATGCATAGGTGAATACATGTTCCGATTCGGATGTCTGTTTAACGTATTGTTACGATTTCTCATTTTCATAATTAGTACCAGTGGCTCAGTACTTAAAAAATTTCCGTCCCCATCTTTTTCGATTATAGAATCTGGATACTTTTCGGCGGCTTTTTGGGCTACCGAACGATAAATGCCCATTGGAATATATAATGAGGAACCTCGCAATTCGTCCACAATAGTGTTTGCTAAAACGTTGATTCTTTTGCCAAGTATCATTTTGTTTTTCAAGAGCTCGGAAATGTCATGAGGCATTTTGTGCCAAGGTATTTCAAAATTGGAAAACAGTTTTTTGCAGGTTGAATTTGTGCTGGATGTTGATGACATTGCGGTGCTGCTCATCGAAAGAGTATCATCCGAATATGTTGGCTCAAACTCATCTTCAGTACTCATGAGTATCGGCATTCCACTATCCGTTTCATCAACGATATCACATAAAATATGCTGCGATTGCTGCCCCGAAAATATAAAACGGATTTTTTTTATTGATATATGATATGATTCAATTGGTATTTACGTTTTTATATAGCATGTTAGATAATTAAAATATATTAATTCAAATTTATATAACTAAGTATTTTCCAGATTCTGAGATCCACAATAAATTTTTGTGTTAACCAAAGTGTAAGATTATATTCAAAAATACATTCACAGTAAAAAAAAAATTGAATTTTCAATATAAATTTTACCAACTTTATCTCACAAATTTAAATTTTAACTGTAATAATGCACAATACTATGATCATTGCGTGTATTTTCTTTCTCTTTTGAAAATTTCTGTTTTTTTCAACTGGAATTTAAAACTACATGAAATGTTTCTTATAATTACAAACTAATTCAATCAATTTTAGTTTCCTCTTTAAATTTGTGAGAAATAATATTTAACGCGAAAAATTACGAAACAACGAAAAAGGTAATAAAAGGATAGCATTCATGTTTCATCATGAATTTTTATTAGTTCGTTTCAAGTTTTTCAAGGGATAACAAGGATAAGTGTTTAGTATATCATATACCTACATAAAAAACATAAACATTTTTGAAAAACAAAATTGCAATCTTATAGTATTTGCTGTTTTAATATGAAAGCAGTTGAGTTTTAATTTTTTCTAGAGAAGCAAGGTTTTGGGGGCAGCGCCCATCCTCTAATGTCTAAGACGAATTAAAATAACGCAAATGTAATTTTTACCAGTTTCAAGATAGTGTAATTAAAATTTTTCTAATCAAAATTAAGATCTGATAAATAAAAACCGCAGATTTTTAGTTTTTGAATGAAATAAAACAAAAAAATATTTTTGGAAAAACAGAGAATTTTCCGGGAAAATGTGGTGATTTAATAAAGCAATTTTGTTTAAAAATGTTCATCTTACCCGATTTCGGCGATGTATACGTCATCTACACTTACGCCTTATTTTGTAATAATCACATTTTGTACCAATTGGTTTTGTAATAGAATTTATGTGGTACAGTAGTTTGTCTATAAGTTACTTTTGTAGCGATTATTGTTGTAATATTCGCACGTGTATGCGTTGTTTTTGTAAATATTAGTTCATACCGAATTTTCAGGGAACCAACAAAATAGTATTTTTTTATACATAATTTTGTTTATGTTGGGTCCCTTTGTTTTCAAATATGGTTGAAAACTAACTACAATTAGTATTTGTATTGAAAATATTTTGAGGTTCAATAAAATTATTTTATTGTTACGTGCAGCTGTAGAGCTTTTAAATATTTACATACATATGTACAAAAATTCTTTATAATATACTCGTAGTACAACCCATAACCCATAACCCATAGAAAAGATGCATACAACTCAAAAAAAAAATATTTTGATTAAATTTAAAACAATAATAATAAGTCTTATTTACAATAACTTCTTTTTAATGGAGTCTCTCATATCATAAAATATTTTCACAGTCCATTCATTAGGTACATAGGTAACATAGGAAAGACACAAAACAAAACAAAAATATTTTACAATGTTGATCTTCCTTCTTGTTTACGTTTTCTTTCAACATGTACATACTTTGACATGTGCATTCAATATGTGCAAATCGTCGAAAATAAAGATCGTCGTGTTTGAAATGAATAAACGTCTTTAAATCATTGATATTAAATTGTATTATAAATAAAATAGGGATAGCTACCCCAATTATTCAATTATTTTAAACATGTACATTTCTTTATAAAATGTAATCTAAACATTGCTATTAAATAAGATTAATTAAAGATTTAAAGAAATAAATAATTGAACGAGACGTACTAACAATACGATCACATGTACCGTTTTATATATATGTAGGCGTATTTTTTTGACACGAGTTCAATAACAATTCCGTTTGGCTAAAACATAACTTGGTAAACTAATTGCTTTAACCAATGGGATTGTTGTAATCCTGCCAAGAAAATACGACTAATATATTTATGTTTTAATTTAGTTTTTATAATATACCCCAATCGAAAGTCCTTTGTATATACGCCGCAATTTTTGTACGAACAAGTACAGTAACTAGAGTGTAACGTTGAAAAAAATTGTTTTTAGTTTATTAGATTTAGATATCCAAAATTTGATAATTTTGCTAAACTCGATAAAGTATTTAATCAAACAAAATTTTTAAATTGCAGATCAGGACGAACAAGGAAAATTAATTTACTTATATATTGAGGGTCATTTATTGGATGTAAAGTGCAGTTGCATTAAGACTGCAGTTCCCCTAATAATGGCTGCATACTATGTATTCAACATAAAATATCCAACAGAGCTGTCGCAGTCACTGGAAGTAATTCAAAAGGCATTCTTCGACATAGAAGTTAATTTTGGTCGTTCCCCAAAAAATAAGATGAATTACAAATCTAAAGTTTTTAACTTTTTAAGAAAAATTTTACAGTAAAAAAATGAATACGCCAATTTTTTCATATATGTATTTGCTAATATTCATAATTTACTAACATACTATAATTTTATTAATAAGTAACATACTATAATTTTATTAATAAATTATTTTGTAAGGTTTTATATATTTAATAAAATTAATTTATTGGCTTTTAGCTTATTTTTTATTAATTTGTTAATAAAAAAACGACGTCCGACAGTTTCCCATGTACCGTTGACATTGACGAGTTATATACCGTTGAAACGTTAGGTTTTTTATTAACAAATTAATAAAAAATAAGCTAAAAGCCAGTAAATTTATTTTATTATATATTATATTATTTTAATTATTATTTTTAATATACAACATGCAATGATAATAAATATTATAGACTTACATACTAATTTATGTTGTTTTAATAATTTTCTGTGAGAAAATTCATTGGATAATCCAATTTTTAATATGGAATGTATGTACGTGTTAATATAATTCCAATAAGAAGGTAAAATTACCAATCTTTTACTGTTGTGCCAGATTTTTCTCGTAAAAGTGCCAGATTTTTCTCGTAAAAGTGCCAGATTTTTCTCGTAAAAACACGTAAAATTATAAAATTAACCAGCAATTTATTACATAACTTTACTAGTAAATTTACGGTATAAACCATTTAATTTTCAATAAAAATTTATTTTTCAATTTTCATGTAATTTTACGTGAAAAGGTTCGGCAACTTTGCCCACATGAAAATTCACGTAAAATTCAATGCATTTTTTTTACTGTGTTCATAAAGATGATTTACAATAAATAATCAGGATCGAGGTATATATTTTACAAAAAATAATAATAATTATATCAAAACAATTATATTAAAATTTACGTCAATTATAAATTGTTTATTAAAAATAAATATCGCAATTTTTATAAACCTGCAAATATAACCAGGAGAAAATTTACTCCAATCTAGTTAATTCAATTTTTATTTGCGTGTGCGACCCAGTTGTTATTATTTTACAACATATTTTCCACATGCAATATTCATTCGATAATAAAATAAAAGAATAAACGGACCTCACCGGCATATAACCTGTAACTTAGTTTAACTGAGATACACATTTGTAAAGCGAGAATTGAAATTATGTAACAGAAACTGTTACAACTGTTACCACCTTTGGCTCATGCTACTTGTAGTGTTCCTAGCGGCACATTAATTGTGAACTTAGCTAGATTAAGTAAATAATATTTGACTTACATTAATATTTTCAGTTTCCAAACTTACTACTCCATTATCTGAAATCCATTGCTCTTGTTCACTGAGAAGCAAAAATATTGTTTCTGGATTGTTCTTAATGATATATTCCAATACTTCATTTTCGCACACGTCGGCTCCATTTTGTTCTAATACCAATTTCGATCCGTTTATGCCATAAAATGACGCTAAAATATTACAAAATTGTAAAATATTAGTAAATACTCGTAAAGTTCTTATACTGAATCCAATTTTAAGTCCCAAAATTTAATGTTATGTCATTACTGGTTTTTAAACCGAAATTCTTATTGAAAGCGGATAATTATATTAACATAACATGAATTTCAACACTTCAGACTACGGTACCATACCTTTTTCAATAACTATTGCAATTTCTGGAGGGCTCATAAACAATTTGCGGATTTTCCTGTTGCTGCTCCAAATGTTGAACATGTACTTTTCCATTTTGTTTTTATTTTTTTGTTTTATTATATTTTATTATATCGTTTATTTATTTATTTTGTAATATTATTTATTTATGATAACTTATTTTAAATAAAGAAAAAAATCTTGGTGAAATTATTTTAATTTGTGTGTGTACAGTTTGGAGAATAAAAGTAATTGTCATTGAATTTCAAAATATTAATAGGTTTTACATTTAAAATATTTTCTAAATTAACTGTTCTATATGGTCTATCAACATTATAGCTTTTGTACATAATTAAATTTTCACAGTACCACATTTTAATTACATTTCCATAAAATAATGCTTTCTCATACGTATTATTGAGAAAAATTGAATGAATAATTAATATTTCCGCATTTCCGTTTTCATCAAAATTAAAGAGTATAGCGTCATTTTCTTTGTAAGTGGTGTTTAAATATAAGATTTTTTTTGTCACAAATATAAATTCGTCAGAGATATGTACATTAAATAATTTTTTTGTAAGACGTTCAATATGGCCATCAGATATGATAAAAAACTTAAAACGGTCGTTGTGAAAGTTGACTTGCGATTCCTGGTGAGCTTTGGCAAGAGTAAAGGTAATATTTTTGTAGTTTCTACATGATTTGGATTTATTTTTAAAAAACTGATGTTTCTGTTCAAAATTTAATGTCCATAAATTTTTCAATGGACCGAAATGTCGGATGAGCTCCGGGTAATGATAAACAAAATGATGCTTTGGTCTTAATTTCTCACCAGGAAAGCAATCTTTTCTGTATTCAAAATACACGGTTATGTTATGGGCTAATAAGCCAATGCCGCTATCGGATATAATTGGCGAATTAATTATACGAACCATTTCTACCATAATACTTAGAAACTTCCATTTAGGACATTCAGGATTTGATATTTTATTAAGAAGGATTAATGGCAGCAGAATTAACAAATTTAGAACTTCATCACATTTTCCAGGGATTTTTTTCATATTCTTCTCAATTTTTGGAAAATTTAAATGCAATTGAAATTTTTTGGTTAAATACTGCAGAGACATATTTAAATAATCGAGAGGTATGTTTAAATTAGAAATAAAATGTTGTACAATTAGCATTAAGTCTATTGGAATTATACCCTCAAACAAATCATGTGCTAAACAAGGAGGGAGACCAGGATTGCAAACATGAAAATGATTTAATTGATTTAGGCATGATTCAAACTTAATTCCTTTTGACATTGCTAGCTCCGTGGTGCTTAATTCATTAACAGTTAAGTTATAGTTTTCAACACTTCTACTTTCACAGTGAGTAAAGTTGAAGTTTGTGAGCATTGCACGATTGTATAAACAATATCTACAGAAATATTCAGAGTGGCTAAAATTTTCAGTGAACCCTCCAATTTGATGACTCCCTAAATTGTCTCCCAACATGGCGTATAACGTGCCATAGTATTTAATCGGTTCAAGTGTACTGGGATCAATTATATCTAAACCGTTTTCTAGTACAAGAATATCACGAATGATCGGCTCAAAAATTTTCCGAAGGCCAAAAGCCTTCACATAGTTTTCTTTACACAATGCCACTAATTGAATATTCTGAATCGAAGATCTATACTTTTTGTTTATATTTCCTACCATTAAATATATTCCTAACATTTTGTGTTTTTTTCGAGAAGAGCCTATTGGATTACAAATTTCAAACGCGTCTTGAAATAATAATAATTCAATTTTTTCGCCGTCCGTAAAAAACTTATTTGTTTTATAGGCAGACCCGTCATTATAATCTTCATATATATTCTTTGACGATTTTTTTTCTAAATTAAATAATTTAACAAAATGTTTATCACTCATTAATGATTTGATAGTCTCTAATATAGAAATATAGTAAAAGAAACAATCTCTATGGTACGTGTCGATTCCCAGATTAATTTTTTTGGGAGCAACATATATTGGATTGTTCTTGATATAATTTGATAATTTAAACGAAGAATTGAATTGAGTTAAATCCGCAATTAACGTTGAATTTCTAACTAAACTGAGAATATTATTTTCATGTTGCATTATGTTTAACGTTCGGCATAAATTGTTAATTTTTGAGGTGTTTTCATTTATACTACAGGTGAAAATATCTGTAAGTTCATCGGCCAAGAATTTTAAGCCGGTTTCACTTAATTTAAATTTCGTTTTTAATTCTATAAACAAATGGGAGAAAATAGAAGATGGTGTTTGAATATTTTCTGTACTCGAGGTATTTATATTTTCAATGGCCGTAGAATTCATATCAATTTTAATTTTATCTACGTCTGAGTAAGCAATATTTGCATGACCACTAGAACTATTACAGTGTATATTATGGTTTATTTTTTGACTACAATTGTGTTTCCTGTAAATGTGTGATCTTAAATTTGATCTAGTTTTGATATTAATTCCGCACTGGGGATATGGACACTCAACCATAGAATTTAAAACCAAATGCTCATTTAAATGGGAAACCATCAACTTTAAAATACTTGATTCATAATTACAATTAATAGATTTACATTTTAATAATTTTTCTGATACGGGTTTTTTTATTGACTGACTTTTATTTAACCTGTATGAATGTTCCCGATACCAATGCATATTATAGGTTTTGTAAGAAGAAAATCTTTTTTTACAATTTGCGAATAAACATATAAATTGTGCATTTCTCATGCTTCTATGTAAATACAGGTGCTTGTGATAAGCCACTATTGAAACTGTTACAAAGCTCTTGCAAATTTTACACAGCATTTTAATCTTTACACCAAAAATGTATCACTAGAATTTATTAACAAAAAAGATTCCTTACCAGTCGTATTATAATTAATATAACATATAATAATTTCTAATTACTTATTACGATTAATTTTATTACTTAATCTAGAACACAAATTGTATTATATATTGTTTTATTATATTTTAAGGATTTTAACATGTGCACCGCTACGTTCACGACTGAAATGATTTTTCTAGAATGCGTTTTGCTTATTTTTTTCTTTTAAGAGAGAACTAACTGCATTATAATATGTTATTTACCACACACATCGTAACAAAACCAATTTTTGAGTAAAAACACACAGATAAATCGTAAATCGCTACTACAGCGTAAAATACGACTAAATTGTCGTGGATTTACACACATTTTTAGTATGTTACACCTCTAAAAATGTAAATTGCGATGATTATGTGATTTCCGTCATTTTTCAATAAATCACACTGCGTGTGTTTATTATTACACATCGATGTGTATTTTACAATCACTTCTAGTGGTAAAATACGATTTTTTAGTGATATTTTACAATCACTTTTTAGAGTGTACATCATGTACCCAGATATTCATCAAATATCACAACGAACTCCCAATTAATGGAAAAGTACGA